>BQMB01002104.1:250000-275000 GCA_027943415.1 Closterium sp. NIES-67
AGCAGCTGAGGGCGGGCAGGGTTGAGCGGCTGTAACACAAGTCACATGCGTGAGTCAAGACACAATGACCCCCTCCATTAGCAGCTCTTCTCACCTGGCAGAGCCGAGGCCCATCAGAGCAGCAGAGGGCGCGGCAGGTGCATGTGTGCGCAAGGCGACCTCCCCTTAAGCAGCCTTTCCATTCTCACCTGCCCGTGCCTGGGCCCATCAGAACAGCTGAGGGCGGGGTTGAGCGGCTCTATTTGAGTGGAGAAGAGGGCGTTGATCGAGTCACACGTGTCACCCTGCACACACAGGCATTGGGGGGGAGGGGGAGGAGGAGGGGGAGTGGGGGGGGGAAATTGAGGGTCTTAGGAGTGGAAAAGAGGGAGTTGATCGTGTCACACGTGTCACTCACCCTGCTTAGGCAAGGGGGAAAAAAGGGGGCGGGGAGGGGGGAGGGGGGAAAAGGGGGGGAGAGGCGAGGGAAGATGTGGGAGGGAGGAGGGGAGGAGGGACATGGAAGGAGGGGGTGCATGCTTTTGGTTCGTCAATGGCAGATTTCAACGTCCTTATGAAGGGAAACGAAAGTACAAGAAAACTGAACAAAAAAACTGTGTTAAGCAACATTGTTTCCAGAGGTTGTGATGCTGAGAGGAAAAAAAGTGGTAATCAAGCAGTGTGACGGAGCCATTCCTTGTGGTTATGGTCATCAACCCCGTTACAGGCTGGCCGCTTGTTCAAGAAGAGCTTATTCTAATAGGATGCACGGTTCACAAAGCGTAACCCACTTACATTATTGGCAGAGTATGACACTAAAAAGTGCTGTTAGATTAGATCTACCAACGCCACTTACATAATTAGCGGTGTACATTGATGTACAGTTAGAAAAGGCTCGACTGGTCACGTTAATCGGTGTGCCAACGGGAATGGGAGCGCGGCATTGGAAGCCCTGCGAGAGGACCATGCAATAAGAACGTGGAAAAGAGATGGTAGTAAGATTATGGGAATAAGAGCATGGCAAAAATAGCATGGAACTAATAACATGGCAATAAAGCACGGACAACCTAGGCTGGTAAGACAGAAGAGAGGGTTACAGGGAACAACTACAAGAAAAAGGAAGGGGAGGGGAGGGGAGGGGAGGGGAGAGGAGCCGACGTGATGTGCTGTGATGAAAGGGGAAAGGGGAAGGGGAAGGGGAAGGGGAAGGGGAAAGGGGGGTGATGCGAGTGCCCCTTCCCCTTTCCCCTTGAGGCGCCTCAAAACTAGACCGTAGGGAGAAACGAATGTTGGCACGCAAATGGTGTGGTGTGCCTGCTGCAACCTCTCTCACCCTGTTTTGGCCGAGGAAGTCATTTTGAGTCAGTCCATAGGTGTTGAGAATGAGAGGGCATGTGAGGCCGTGGGGCGATAGAAAGGTAGGCATTCGAACAGCATTCCCTCGCACTGTACAGAAGGGGTGAGAAAACAGTTGCAAACCGCAGGGGGAGGGGATACATAAAATGTTAGCAGATGATGATGGCAGAAGCCGAACGAGTGAAAAAATACTCAAACTTAAAACTATTATGTGTAAGGCATGACGGTAACATGTCTCATCCATTACACAGAGGGCAGCAGGCAGGGGCCTTGGTTGGAGGTGAAGGAGAAGGGGAGGTAGGGCGAGGGGCGGATGCGATGGGGCAGATGCGATGAGGCAATGTGATGGGGCAGATGCAATGAGGCAATGTTATGGGGCAGATGCAATGAGGCAATGTTATGGGGCAGATGCAATGAGGCAATGTGATGGGGCAGATGTGATGGGGCAATGTTATGGGGCAGATGCAATGAGGCAATGTTATGGGGCAGATTCGATGAGGCAATGTGATGGGGCAGATGCGATGAGGCAATGTGATGGGGCAGATGCAATGAGGCAATGTGATGGGGCAGATGTGATGGGGCAATGTTATGGGGCAGATGCAATGAGGCAATGTTATGGGGCAGATTCGATGAGGCAATGTGATGGGGCAGATGCGATGAGGCAATGTGATGGGGCAGATGCAATGAGGCAATGTGATGGGGCAGATGCGATGGCTAGTGCTGCAATGTGAAGCAAGAAAGTCTCTTAGCTAAGAGCTCCGCTTACAAAGAGAGCAGCGGTCAGGGCCCTTGGAGGTGAAGGAGAAGGGGAAGTAGGGCGAGGGGCAGAGGCAGGAGTAGGAGCCATCCCCATCGTCGATGCACACCCCAGGGGCACACGGGTTGCGGGGGAGCTGGCGACACGTGTAGGCCTCTGGTGAGGGGAAAGGGGAAGGGGAAAGGGGAAGGGGAAGGGGAAGGGGAAGGGGAAAGGGGAAGGGGAAAGGGAAGGGGAAAGGGGAAGGGGAAAGGGGAAGGGGAAAGGGGAAGGGGAAAGGGGAAGGGGAAAGGGGAAAGGGGAAGGGGAAAGGGGAAGGGGAAAGGGGAAGGGGAAAGGGGAAGGGGAAAGGGGAAGGGGAAAGGGGAAAGGGGAAAGGGGAAGGGGAAAGGGGAAGGGGAAAGGGGAAGGGGAAAGGGGAAGGGGAAAGGGGAAGGGGAAAGGGGAAGGGGAAAGGGGAAGGGGAAAGGGGAAGGGGAAAGGGGAAGGGAAAGGGGGGTAGGGAAGAGTGGGAATAGAGCAGGAGTAGGTGCCATCCATGGCATCTGGGGCACAGGGGCTGCGGGGAAGTGCCAAACGGTGTAGGCGTCTGGCGTCTGGCATCTGGCGTCTGGTGTCTGGTGTACAGTACAGACACTCCATGACTCGCCAGCGAAGCATGAGGGCAGTCCGGAGAGGTGATTGGGTTGCATGCAAGGGAGGGAGTCTCCGAGAACTCTCATGTCTCACCAGGGAAGCAGGAGGGAGGGCCGGTGATTGAGAAGAGGGGGTTGCAAGGGAGGGAGCCTCTGAGAACTCTCTTGACTCACCAGGGAAGCAGGAGGGCAGTCTGGTGAGGTGAGAGGGCTCGAAGGTGGGCAGCTTCAAGGGGCACTTGCAGGAGGGCACGAGGAGAGAGGGGTCCCACTGACTGGGAACCTTGGAACAGACGCCCATGCCACAGGGGAGCACGGGGGAGCCCTTGCAGGGGTCAGTGTCTGCGGATGGGGTGTTGGGAGCGTGAAAAAAGACGTGACTGTATGTGTGAGGGCATAAGACAGAATGCGATGCGATATACTGCGCGATAAGACAGAATGCGATGCGATATCGCATCGCATCGCATTTTGACCATGTCTACATGAGGGCACGAGGAGAGAGGGGTCTCTCCCATGGGGCAGGCACCTTAGAGCAGGTGCCCATGCCAGGGTCCCATGGGGAGGGCATACGGGAGAGGCCTTGCAGGGGTCAGTGTCTGGAGATGGGAATGAGAAAAAAAAAAACGTGAAGGGATGTGCGAGGGCATGTGGTCAGTGTGTGCAGATGGGGTTGATAAGCAAGCAGCGGACGATAAGCTGTTGGGGATGTGCCGCAATCTCAACAGGCAGGCAACCTTGCGCGCGCATGTGCATACGCTGTGCAGTTGCGCATCCAACAGGCACGGCAATACCAAGGTTTTTGAGGCGCCTCAAAAACAGGCAATACCAAGGATCTTCAATAGCTCCACAAAGCTTCGAGTGGTGGGCACGTGAGGGGATGAGAGGGAATGAGAGAAGATGAGAGGACAGGACATATGTGAGGGGAAGAGGGGATGTGATAACCCTTGAGAAAATGACTGCGAGATCCTCACTCCCTCCCTCCCCTCAACCTTTTCTTTTTCCCTCCCCCTTCCCTCCCCCCATCTACCTCTCGTCCCCTCTTCCCCCTTTCCCCCCTCCTCCTCACCACCCCCACCCCCCTCCCTCCTCACCTGTGAATCGGAAGGTCCAGGAGGTGAGGGAGACGAGTCCAAGCAGCCTCCCAGCAGCGGCGGGGAGAGCAGCACTGGTGAAGCCAACGAAGAGATGGCCGAAGGAGGGAGACGACAGATCAGGGGCGCTGCTGCTGCTGCTACCACTGCTGCTATCACCACTGCCACTACTGCTGCTTCCACCACCATCAGCAGCAGCACCAGTGAGCGCAGCACAGAGGTCAATGGTCAGCTTCATGCTGCCTCGCAACACGGGAGGAAAGTACCATCTAATCGCCAACT
Organism: Closterium sp. NIES-67; assembly: GCA_027943415.1. NCBI lineage: Eukaryota > Viridiplantae > Streptophyta > Zygnematophyceae > Desmidiales > Closteriaceae > Closterium > Closterium sp. NIES-67. Next base: position 254,101 of record BQMB01002104.1, read on the forward strand.
CCTTGGTGCTCCCGTTATAGTCAACCCTCATTTGCCACGCCTCATCCGGATCCATCACATACAAAACCTTTTTAGCGAAAATCGATGTCATGTTAAAATCAGTGTTAATCCCCATGTGTATACCATTCATATCGCCCGTTTCTGGATTAGCTACAGTGTCCCACTCCACAGCGACGCTCCGAGCCCCGTCCGGCCAGCTGCCATTAGCAAGTCGTGAGGACGGGTCTCGTCCGTACCCCATATAAGCCCCGCCTTGGCCCAGGCTTGCGTGTGTGCTTATAACGAACGCCAGTCCTTGAGTGGCGGAAACATTCATAGCGAATCCGTATGTGAAAGTGAAGGAACGAGCCATGCAAACAGGAGGAGCAGTAGGCGTGGCTTGGGGAGGAGGGGAGGAAGGAGACGGAAGGGAGGTGCGGCGGCGGGTGGGAGGAGGAGGAGGGGGAGGAGGGAAGGGAGACGAGGCGGAGGAGTAGAGGAGGGGGAGACGGCGAGGGAAGAAGATGGCACCAGGGGCGGGCTCATTCGACTGGCTGGCGGATGCCACATCAGCAGCGACAGACAGATCGGCAGCGAAGAACCGTTTCCGTGTGCTGCCACGTGTCAGCAGGGGAGTGGCTGGCGTGATGTAGGGGATAGAGAAGGAGTCTGCCGCCCAGAAGGGAAGCGGATCCACAGCTGGGATGGAGGGAGGGAGAGGGGGGGGGGGGGGGGGAGTGAATGGTTGAGTGAGAGGGGACGACCTGTAGTGAACCCCACAAACAGCGGCGAGGGTCGGGTCGGGGGGCGCTACATTGGCCCAAAAGTCACTCACCTCATTACAACTTACAACCCCACAAACAAATAGCGGCGGGGTGCTGGGAGGCGCTACATCTGCACTCGGATCACCACCCCCCCATCCTCCGGCCATCCAGGGAGGTGTATCCCACCCCACTCACCCTCCCCCACTTGGAACCTCCACCCCAGCACCTCATGCGCATGAGCCTGCTCTGCCCTCTTGCCCCGTGTACCAACACACTCCCTGGGCTTAGCCTTCCCATTCCCTGACATTCCTCTCCACCCCTACTTCCTTTCTCCCTCCCCCCCTTCTCCCTCCCCCTTTTCTCCCTCCCCCCTTTCTCCCTCCCCCCTTTCTCCCTCCCCCCTTTCTGCCTCCCCTCCCCTCCCCCTCCCTCATCTCACGCACCCTCCCCCACTTGGAACCCCAGCACCGTGAAACTTTTTAAATCGCAACCGTCCCCTTCTCTCCCCCCCCCCATCTCACCGACCCTCCCCCATCACTCACCCTCCCCCACTTGGAACCTCCACCCCAGCACCTCATGCGCCTGGGCCTGCTCCGCCCCCTGGCCCGTGCCTGCAGTGAACCCCACAAACAGCGGCGGGGGGGGCGCCTCCGCATTGGGGTCGTTGCCCCCCAGCCACTCGCAGGTGTCCAGAAACGTGGAGAGCACCGCGGAGCGCGGGAGGGCAGGGGAGGGGGGGGAGGAGGAAGAAGCCGGGGAGAGCCAGACGGAGAGTTGGGAGGAGGAGGCGTTGTAGAGGATGGAGGCGAGGAGGGTCTGGCCGGAGTTGAGGGCGGGGAGGCCCACGGGGTGAACGGAGGCGGAGGCCAGCGACACCAGGCTGAAGTCCACATTCACCCCCACGTGGTGGTCGGGCCGGTCGAAGAACTCCGGCGATCCTGACGTGTCGAACTCCACTGCCAAGCTGTGCTGCTGGGGGTTGTGGGGAGGAGGAGGGGGGGGGGGGGGGGGGGGGGGGGCGGGAGGGGGGGAAGGCGGAGAGCAACAGAGGAGCATGAGAAAGAGAGTAGGGCGAAGGGACAGCGCACGGGGAAGACGGAACAGACGGAACAGCAGCACAAGGTCAACGAGTAAGATGAGTGGCGAATGCGGGGGAGGCGGAGCAGATGGGGGGAAGGCGGGGGGTTTGCACAAGGGGTGATAGGCGCAGTAAAGAGATTGAGGGGTTTGTGGGGCGCGGATGGCGAAAAGAGCAAGGAAAAGGAGGCGGTAAAAGTCGTTCAGTGTACCTGAGGCGATAGAAGTGGTTCAGCACACTACCCTGCTGGCGGCGATGCCACTCTGCTGGCGTTGGAGTCAGAGGTGGCACACGTGCTACCCTGGGGCAGCAGCACGCATGCAGGCGTGCTACCCAGCCCAAGGAGGGGCGCGGCAGGGCAAGGCAAGGCAAGGCAAGGCAAGGCAAGGCAGAGAGAGGTGGTTGGCGTACCGTGGTTGATGCGTACCTGAGACGATGCCACACTGCTGACGTTGGCGTCAGAGGTGGAAGAGACTCTCCCCGCTGGCACCAGCACGCGGCCATAGCCCAGGGAGGGCCCTGGCAAGCCGAGAGTGGGTTCGGGCAGCATGACAAACGCCATGCCGTGTGCACCGAGCCCAGCAGCGTTGGGGGAGGAGATGCGGAAGGCGAAGGAGGTGGCGAAGGAGAAGGGGCGGCAGGGCGAGGCGGGCGTGGCCGGGGCGAGCAGGGCGAAGGGCGCGGGGTGCAGGGCGAGGGCGGCGGAGTTGACGTCGGAGAGGGCGGTGAGGGCCAGGGAGGAGGGGCTGCGACGGGCCGACCCCGCTGTGAGCAGCGGGTGGGTGGTCTTGATGGGCCAAAAGCAGAAGGACTTCACAGTGGAGGGGTCGGCTGCAAGGCGATAGAGTGGCGGGGAGGAGGGGAAGAGGGGAAGGAGGAGAAGGCACGGAAGAAAATCAGGGATTTCAGCTCACAGAAGCCAAAGAAAGCGGTTGCAGAAACTGGAAGGGTCGAATCGATAAGACTATCAATAATGATACCAACTGCTTATGGTCTTGCGCCTCCTATACACTACCAGCAACTTCTAATGTCTGATTTAGAAGTTTTGTAATGATGGGTAATACTGAGGCAAGGTCAGAGGTGGGTCCCTGATTCCGCTGCCACTCCCTTCCACTCTCATCCCATTCACCTACCTGCGCTACCCTTGGACACACCTATAAGGCTATAATTCCGTTTCTTCACCTATCCACCCTGCTGACTCACTCTGCGTGGGCACGACTGAGGCGAGGTCAATGGCGGTGCTCCCTGCTTCTGACGCCACTCCCACTCTCCTCGGAACCACCTTCTTGGCCCCTCCTGCCCCGCCCGTACTTGCTGCAAGTGTGAATGCTGCTGCCGTCCTTGCTCTCACACCCTCCTCTCCCGCTGCTGCTGTAGCACTCTGGCCCTCCGCTGCTGCTGTAGCACTCTGGCCCTCCGCTGCTGCTGTAGCACTCTGGCCCTCCGCTGCTACTGTAGCACTCTGGCCCTCCGCTGCTGCTGTAGCACTCTGGCCCTCCGCTGCTGCTGTAGCACTCTGGCCCTCCGCTGCTGCTGTAGCACTCTGGCCCTCCGCTGCTGCTGTAGCACTCTGGCCCTCCGCTGCTGCTGTAGCACTCTGGCCCTCCGCTGCTACTGTAGCACTCTGGCCCTCCGCTGCTACTGTAGCACTCTGGCCCTCCGCTGCTACTGTAGCACTCTGGCCCTCCGCTGCTACTGTAGCACTCTGGCCCTCCGCTGCTACTGTAGCACTCTGGCCCTCCGCTGCTACTGTAGCACTCTGGCCCTCCGCTGCTACTGTAGCACTCTGGCCCTCCGCTGCTACTGTAGCACTCTGGCCCTCCGCTGCGACTGTAGCAGTCTGGGATACGGGCACTGCATTAGCTGCTGCTATCCCAGCAGCTGCTTGCACTGCGCGTGCCGCTGCTGTTGCCGCTGTCACTGCTGTTGCCGCTGTCGCTCTTTCTAGCCCGTAGCTTCGGAAGTGCCTTCGTCCAAAGGCCCGTAGGCCAGGGAGGTTCAGTGTAGGGAACCTGAGCCTTCCTAGAGCCGACGCAGCGTGAGCAAGAGGCTGTGGAGCAGATCGGATCAGAAGTCCCAACGACGAAGCGGTGGTAGTAATGCCTCTACTGGGCCTGCTGTCAACGGCACTGGAGCTGGTGGTGCTGGCGCTGGTGGTTCTGCTGCTGTCGCCATTGCTGCTGTCACTGCTGCTGCTGGCACTGGCGGTGCTTGTGGCGGTGACTGTGGCACTGCTGCTGGAAATACTTCTGATAGTGGCAGTGCTGCTGCTGCTGCTGGTTTGCACGCCTCGAATCACCAAATGTAGCGCAAACCCCCCTGCAGGCACTACCAACGAGGAGGGAGAGGAGGAGGAAGAGGGAGGGTCCGGGAGGGCGAAGCGGAGGGGACCTACTTGGAACCACGGCAAGGCGCCGGACACACTCGCGCTTCTGCCCCCACACGGCACGCCCACCCGCCACTCCCCCAACACCTGCTCCGCTGCTTGCGCTCCTGCCCCTCCTCCCCCTGCTGCTGCTGCTGAAGCATTGAGGGGAACTGCCACTAGCAGCACCCTCAACAGCCGCCTCTCCTCCCCCTCCCCTTCCCCCTCCCCCTCCGCGCACTGGCTGGCGCGCGCAAAGAACGAGAGGGACAGCAGGCGCGGGGACTGCTGCGCCTGCTGCGAGGCGTTGGCCGTCGGCGCGGGTTTAAGAGCGCACAGCGCTTGCGACACGCCTGGCCCGTCGGACTCGCTACTGCTACCAGCACCGGCGGCACTAGAGGCCGCGGAAAAAGCGGAATCCAGCCGCAAAAACCGGGAGCCGTCAGCTGCCAGCAGGGTGTCCGTAAATCCTACGACCCCATCGGCTATTGTCACGTCAGCAAGCGACGCCACTCCTCTTGCCGTCCACCCCGCCGTTCCAGCTGCTCTCGCCACCGCTTGCGCGGAGCGCTTTCCGCTATTTCCGGAGCCAGTTGCGGTGACTAATTCGCAGTCGCCTATGACGGTTTCGCCAGGTCCTAAGGCGCGCCAGGGGAAAAGGTACGGCCACGGGTCGCACGACGCGTTCAGCTTCTTGCGTCGCCATCCTATATCGAGACAGCTTGTATCGAAGCTTGGGTTCGAGAGGAGGTTAGACGAGACACCTGCGGTGGCCAGAGACAAGGGGGTAAAACGGAAAAAGAAACAGAAAATGAGGGGGTAGTTGAGTGGATAGACAATGCAGCTTCCGTCAGATTCTACACCGACGGCCTCGATGCATCTGGAGGTTGGAGGCATCTAGGGTTAGAAAAAGAAAGTAGAGGAGGAACGGAATACACCGGAATTGAAAGAAAGAAAAAAAGGGCTTTCCAAAGGGATGAGATTATGGAGACGAAATGGCGAACTTCGATGCATCTTAAATTAGCGTAAAACAAAGACTCAGGAATCCAAGAACGCTTAGGGGCGGGAAGAACGGTAACGACAAGTAGACCCGACAATACGGGCGTACGTTACGACTGGAGTACGGATGTCGACGAAACCCTAAACGTTTGCAGGTGATGTTTGAGAGCGGAAAACGCGGAGCTTACTTGGATTCGTTAGATTGTAACAGTCGACGAGACCATAGGCGATGCGAGCGGCGGCTGCGAAAGAGAGGAGAAGCGTAACCCAAACGAGACACCTGGTCCCTACGTGAACCCCCAGTCTGCGACGCGAGACGCGGCAGAGATTCATCGCCTTCGACGAGGTTTTAGGAGGGGGTCCCTCCTCGATAGTAGATTATTTTCTCTGATAGGTTGCACCCTAATTGAAACTCCTGACGCGCCGGAGCGAATCCCGGACTGACACATGGCATTCAAAGTCAGCCGCCGCTGCGAGCTTACGGGACCACCACGCGAGAACCTATGGTGTTCGGCCGCCGCGGATGGTACTAGCTCTGACGATCATGGTAGTCAGTGAGTACCAGCGGGACGACTTTTGAGGCGCCTAATAATCTATCTCTGACGATAATGGCGGTCAGTGAGTACCAGCTGGACGAACGCGTCTTCTTTCGTAATGGATACGAGAATCCGCGGTCAATCCTACCCGTCAGGCCGAAAGTGGACGGCGACGATTCAGCGCTCAGAGTTACTATGCGGGAAGGAGGTAGGTGATCGAATCGACGTCGCTGGGAGTACGATCGGAAATGGCGTAAGTGGTTTCCGGCTGTCGTCTCAGAACGTGTTCTCTCTTTCCGGCTGTCGACGGAAAGTTATATTTTCTGAAGAACGTAGCTGAAACGAGCCCTACCCTTTTCTTGGTACAGAGATAGCAATGACTGAACGGCCTGGGGCGTCACGCCCAAAAGCGGGAGGTCATGCAGTCAGGCGTCTCTAAAGCGGAAGCTACCTCTGCTGTCTGACAAAGCGAAGGGAATCAGTCAGGGTTGCGTTAGTTGTCAGGTAGAGCGACGGGAAACTGCACTGGTGTATGAGGAATGTCAGTGTGCATAGACAACGCAGGGAGGGAGGGGGGGACAAGATGAGTCAGGGGTGGTTCGTTGCCTGCCAACACCGCGATGTGGGAGCATCGTGAAAATGAGGGTTTCAATTCAAGTTACGCGAAGATGGGATGACGTTCGCCAGCCAGAATGCCTCAGGGATGAGCTGCCGCCCCGCTGTACAACTTTCATGGTGAACCCATTCCGAGTACTGTACCTAACGTGCGTTATCATCAATCAGATACCCTAGTCAACCGTATTAGAAAGCTTTCCGATCGCTCTAAAACGCAAAGCACCTTATTCACGTGGCCACCAACACAGGAATTAGAAATACAGACGATGCCCAGCCTTATAGCAGCTCAACTCAGCGCCCAATCAGAATCGTTTCCCGAAACCGCTGATATACGGACAACGGGAGATCCGTTTGAGTCACTTATGATTAAGTCTACGACCAACATAAACCATGGGACAAGTCATTGCCGACGTGGCTGCGTCGCCATGGAACTGTGCACCGCAGTCACATGATCGCCTCACAAGAGTCGCACACTGTCAACAAACAACGCCACCCATGCCCCCTCCGCAAGTACCCACCCAATTCGCCGTGTGCTCGTGCGAAAGCCTCATTTGCCCGTGGCGAGGGCATGCAAAATACTTGTGCGATTGGATTCCCGGCATCCTCAAATCTTGTGCGGCTCTGACGAGCTTCGTTTGTATCAACAGGTTTAGCTGGTGAAGGCCAAAGAGTGGATGGGAGGGAGGGGAGAGTAGGGGGGTGGAGGGCAAATTGACACGTTGTAAAAGATTCGTGAAGTAAGGCCAGTGTGAGGCCAGTACAATATGAGCCCAGTTTTGCTCGCACGCGCAGAGCAGAAACACACCGCGCACGCTTTAGTGAGCACCGCACACCAGGGCTCACGTTAAGGTTTTTTGGAACTCTGTTTCTCCCGGATTCCCCACCCCCCGGCACCCTGATTCGCCCGGATTTCAGGGTAGTTGATTTCTGTTTCATCCGGATTCGGGTACAAAAATATTTTTAGCCGAGTTACACCAAACATTGATTCGGACATGTCACGATGTTCAAGGTTCCATACAGGGTTACATTTGCGGCGTGCCAAGAAAAAGAGTTTCTTTCGCTAGTTTCCTGACAAACCCGCTAGAGTAGGGTAGAATCTGTGGCAGCTACCTTCGCAGCTTTCTTCTGGGCTGCGGGAAGGGGGAGGGGGGGAGCGTGGCTGAACGTTTTTAGCCAAATCTTCCTAGCTGCGTGGGCGTGGGGGGTTGTAGGAGGAATTTTCCAGGCTTTGAAGGACGCCAAATATTCTAGGTTTTGGGTGGTCTGGGTAAGAGGAGTATCTCTTTGCACGGGAGACTTCAGTCAAATTCTCTAGGTTACAGGGTTAGGCAGGAATATTCCTGCTGTGAGGGCTAGCCGAATATTCTATGTTTCGTGGGTGAGGGTGAGAGGAGTATCTCTGTTTGGGAGGGACTTCGCCAAATTCCTCTAGGGTGGCTGTGACGGACTTAGCTGAAAATTCTGGATTTTGGGTGGTGCGAGTGGGAAGAGCACGGCATGTCTGTATTTGAGGGGACTTAGCCATTTTTTCTTGGTTGCGGGGTGAAGGAAGGAATGCTGCTGGGAGTTGGAGATTTAGCAGAATTTTCTTAGTTGTGCGAGTGTGGGAGGAGTTATAACTGTCTGTAAGGGACTTAGTCGAATTTCCTGGGTTCGGGGGATTCGTTCGTGGGGATTGTTTCTAGATGTTGGGGACTTAGCCGGAAAAATGTCTCTGCCACCCCAGGTGCGAGGAGGAGGAAGGTGGGGGGGGGTACTTCCTGGCAGGTGTATCCGGATTGCCCCCCCGGCGAATTCTGATGTGCCCAGAGCCCTCCGCAACACTTCTATGAATTATGGAAACCCCCATAACTCTACCCATTCAAATTCCGAAACAAGCCCAGCGCCAACTCTAAATGTTTTTTCATTCTGGGTAATTACTCTTGAAAAATCAGCCCTGCCCCACACGCACACCTAAAAAAAACCAGAGAGTCAACAGGTTTATTTCAGATGTCACGGACAAACTGGGTGACAGCTGACTAACAGCTGAAGTCGTTCACCTACCATCGCATTCCCCAGTCACAGTCGCAGTCGCAGGCGCAAGTGCATTTCCAGTTGGCCTTATGGTCATGGAATTTTAACTACGTCGTTTCACCGCCTCGCATCTCGTCCAGACGCAGAGAAACCCAATTCGACGTATTCAGACCGATTGTCACCGATTACAATGTTTTGTTTTTCGACGTCGGAGCTCTTCGAATCGCCCTGTGGCCCTGTGGGTTTGCAAACCGCATGCACACACGAGTGTTGAATGGAGGGGGAGTTGGCCTGAGTGGATCCTCGCTAGGGCACTTACCTGATAAAAGATAAGTTGCAGCGTCTTTGGTTGGCATGTACATGAGATAACCCGATCTGCTTCTTGTAGGGCGTGATTACAATTTGTCATACTCCAATGGGAAGAACAAGTCATCAGCAGCAGAGCAATGGAGGACAGAGCCACACTACACATAGCCCGCAGTATTTTCTTACCCAATATTTTCATAGGGAGTGCCGCCTAGAGGGAATTCACCTTCCGAAAGCATCTATTTGAAGACCAGATCTGGATACCCTTGAAAAACTATGGAAACTTGGGTTTCTATATAAAACGTTTATTACTCGATTTAGTGTTTCTCAAGTCAAGAAACCCGATGTCAGCTTAGGCAGTGCTCAAAGATTTTGCCCACGTGGAGTCTGCCAAGCTTAGGCCGTAGGGACAAGGGGGTACTGTCTACACACTCAGAAATGGTCAGGGTGGAAACAAAAATTCTTATGCCGCCCAGTTTCAAGATGGAAAATTACCGCGGGCTAAGTGTAGCAGCGCAACTCGATGTTGGCAGTCCGGCCCGGACGGAAGGTAAAGCCCCCTACACGCAGCTTGGCTGAATGTGCGTGCGGTGGTGAGGGATTGGAAGTGATGTTGTTCTCTCCGCCTGGTGCCAGTTGCGGGACGTGTCCATTTTTCCAAGAGTCATCTCACGCTGGGACGGGAGGGGAAGCCTGGTTCGGAGAGAAGTTTGGGGGAAGGTTAGAGAACTGGCAGCACAACGAGTCGACATTGTACATCAAGGTTGAGTTTCGCTTGATGTGTTACAGTATCTGCCCGTAAAATACTGTACACTGCCGCTGTACAGAATTGTGCATCGCGGGTTCCTTGATAATCTCCGCCCTAGTGCAAGCTTCTTTGGCCTCACCACCGTCCACTAATCGACTCAGTTTTCGCACAAATAGTGCGTCCACTATGATATTTTCCGCCACCCCTCGAGTTCCGCGCGAGGAAGGATGGTTGGACAATGCAGCCGCGTCGACCGAAACAACCGAGGCAACTGGCCAAGTGGCACTACCGTGTGGCACAGTTGCAACCGACAACTAATTGCTGAAAGGCACCGCCATTTCGAGTCGCGTGCTGCATGTTGCTGTCGGCGAAATGAAATGCTGTAGGCGTGTCTGAAATCAGCCTCGCAAGTCGCTTCCGAGCCTCTGAGCCCTTGAGTCCCGCAGCTCCCTCCGCTGGTTCGCTAACCTAATATGATCCTAATTTGCTATCAGCTGACTACTAGCTAGTACTGCTGACAACTGACGGCTAATGACAGTGTGGGCTGACACGTAGTAGTACCTAACAGCTAGTAGCAGTAGCAGCTAACGGGTAACTCCTGAGGCGAGATGAAGCCGCGATCTGCGCCGCCTGCTGCGCTGCTGACAACCCTACTTATTCGGCTTGTGATTCCCCTCGTCTGTGCCGTTGCGATTCGAAGAGCTGCAGCGGCAGATGCGGTCTTAAAATCCTCCCAGAGTGCGTGTGACGCCTAACCGTTAACGTAACCCTATAATGGTTGGAGTAACCCTAATTCGGCTTGTGGTTCCTCTTCACTGTGCCGTTAGCTTCAGCGGCAAACGCGGTCTTAAAATCCTCCCAGAGTGCGTGCAATGTAGTAACCCTAAACGTTGGTAACCCTAGCACATTAGAGCAACCCTTCGGCTTGTCATTCCCCTCTTGTGTATTGCCAGAGGAGCGCCTGCCGCAGCGGCAGATGCGGTCCTGACATCCTCCCAGAGCGCGTGTGACTGTACCCCTAATCGTTAACGTAACCCAGTCATAGGGAAACCCTATGAGGGTTAGATTACCCCTAGTTCTGTATGTGCATCCCTCTGCTCTGTGCGATTCGGGGAGCTGCCGCGGCAAATGCGGCCGTGTATGGCTTCCAGAATGCGAGTGACTGTAACCCTAACCGATGGCGTAACCCTAATCGTTGAGTAACCCGACTCTTTAACGTAACCCTAATAGGTAGCCTACCACTCGCACTAGGTCCAGCCCCCTCTGGCTTCTGATGTCTCGGTGGGGTGGGAGTTTCGGGGTTCTCTGTGCAGGCAGTGAACCCCCCCCTTCTCTCACTTCCTTGCCTAACTCTCCCCCTCCCCTTCCCTCCCCCTCCCCCCTATCTCCGCGTTTCCCCCACACCCACTATTGCCAGTTCTCATGCTTCGGAGCATTGTGAGTGCATCGCTTGTGGCGGTGTGGGCGAGGAGGAGGTCGCCTGTGGGAGCTTGTCCGTGCAGAGCAGACTACGTCGTCCCCTTGTCCGACTTACCAACCGCCCCCCCTTGTGCTTCGTGTCTCGCCCGTGGCAGCGTTCGCGGAGAAGATCGCCTGTGGGAGGCGATCCTCCCCCTTCCCTCTCCCTCCCTTCCCTGAGTGCGTCGCCCGTGGCAGTGGGCGAGGAGGAGATCGTCTGTGGGAGCTCCTCCCTACGTCAACCCCCCGTCTGACTCCCCAATTCTCGACCCCCAACTCCCCCCCCCCTTCCTCCCTCCCTCTCCCTCCCTTCCCTGGGTGCGTCGGCCGTTCAGTGAGGAAGAGGAGATCGCCTGTGGGGGCTCCTCCCTGGACGATCCTACGTCAACCTTCCTTTTGACTCCCCAGTTCTCACCGCCCTCTCCCCCACCTCCCCCCCTGCACCCTTTTTTTCTCCCCCTCCCTCACCCCAACCCTACCCTACCCCCACTCCCCCCTCCCTGTCCTTCCCAGCTACCTGCCAGACCCCGTTCTTCAAAACGTGCTGAGTGCGTCGGCTATGGCAGTGGGCGAGAAGAACACTGCCTGTGGAAGCTGCTTCGTGCAGAACAGAGCAGACTATGTCAGTCAGTCAGTCCCCGTTCTGACTTCCCAATTTCTCCTCCTTTCCCTAAACCCCCCCCCCCTTTCGTCCCCCCCTCCCTCTCCTCTGCCGGTCTCCGCGCTGCGAACGTGCCGGGTGTGTCAGCCTTGGCTGTCAGTCAGCCTTGGCGCATCATCTGTGGGAGCTTCTCGGTCCGAGCATGCCTGTCAGCATGCCTGTCAGCATGCCTGCCAGCATGCCTGCCAGCATGCCTGTCAGCATGCCTGCCAGCATGCCTGCTAGCATGCCTGCCAGCATGCCTGTCAGCATGGCTGTCAGTGCTTGCACAGAGACGGAATTTGTCTGTGGAAACTTCCCAGTGCATGCGATGTCACCATAAACCCGAAACCCTTTCCCCTCTTCCCTTCCCCTCTCCCCTCCCCCCCCCACCCCCATCCCCACCCCTTCCCCCTCCCCCCATTTACCTGCCAGAATCCGAGCTGCAGAATGCGCTGAGTGCGTCGGCCATGGCAGTGGGCGAGGAGGACGTCGCCTGTGGGAGTTTGTCCGTGCACACCAGGCTATGTCTATCCCCCTCCTGACTTCCTATCCCCCCCCTCCCCCCCCCCCCCCTTCTCCTCCTCCTTCTTCCCTCTTCCGCCTCCCCCCTTTCCCCATTTACCTGCCAGAATTGGCGCTACAGAGTGTGCTGAGTGCGTCGGCCATGGAATTGGGCGAGGAGGACCTCGTGTGTGGGAGCTTCGTTCTCAGCATTGCATGCAACTCGCAGGGCCTTGTGACCGGGCTGTGAGTGAGCTTCAGTTTAGTACATGCTCTACTACATGCTCTACCTGCTCTACCTGCTCTGCCTGCTCTACACTACAGCAACTGGAGCACCCTGCATGAGCTGCCTGTGCGCAGTCTGCCACCTCAAGATCAACACGTGTCCCCCTTTCCTTCCCCTCCCTTCTCCTCCCCCCTCCATCACCCCCCCTTCCTCCCCGCCCACCACCCCCTTTCCCCCCCACCCCCTCCCAGATTGCTTCCCTCAATGGCTGACCTTCCCATTGACATCCTCCAGCTCTCAAGACTCGAAACATTGTGAGGAGGATCGTTGGGAGGGTGGTTGGGGAGAGTGGTTGGGGAGAGTGGTTGGGTGGGAGAGGGTCGTTTGGAGGGTCTTTGGGAGGGTTATTATGAGCTGAAGTTGGTTGATGCTTGCCTAGAGGACTGCGCTTCCCCTTGGCATCCTGCAGCCGCCACAGCTTGAATTATTGGGAGGGCCATTGGGAGGGTTGTTGTGGGAGGGTTGTTGGTTGCAAGGATTGGTCGGAGGACCATTTTTAGATTTGCCTGATGAGGCAGTGTTTGCCTGATGAGGCAGTGTTTGCCTGATGAGGCAGTGTTTGCCTGATGAGGCAGTGTTTGCCTGATCAATTTTGCTAAGGCGGGGCCTGTTGTGTTAATTGTTGTGTGGGTTGTTGTTGTGTCGATTGCTGTGTCAAGTGCTATGTCGAGTGTTGTGTCGATTGTTGTGTGGTTTGGCTTGACGTTCTCCGGTGTGAGTATGGTTGCGAGCAAGTGTCATTATTCGGATCAATTCGAAGATCATTTGTCCACCATGCATAGTCCACCATGCATAGTCCATCATCCGTAGCTCACCATGCAGATTCCATCCATCGTCATATATCTGAACCGCTCCCGTGTTACCCCATCAGGGCCGTGGAGGGGCACAACGGCATGCCCAGCCTGCCATCCATCCTCGGCTCCCTCAAGTCCCTCACTCGCCTGTCAGTCAGCCTTCTTCCCTCCCTCACTTCCCTCACTTAGTCAACCTTCCTTCTTCCCTCATTTCCCCCAGTTCTCTCTCTTCCCTCAATCTTTGTGCACCATGCTGGCCCTTCGTGTTTCCCCACCGTCCTTCTTTCATAATTATCACCACAACGTCGTCTCAGCAGTCAGTGGCGGGGCGGCACACACTATTCCCTCCCTCTTCAGGCACCTAATGCTTTTTCCCCTGTCCTTCCCTCATGCTGATCACAGTAGCATGGAGTCAGCAGTGAGTGGCGGCACCATTCCTGCCTCCTTCAGCCGGCTCAAGAATCTGCAGCACTTGTAGGTGCCTGGCACCATTTTTTATTTCATTCTTCAATGCGAAAATCCTGCGATGCCTAGAAAACAGATGAAGCACCATGTAGCCGTGGGTGAGCGGCTCACTGCACGAGCCGTGGGTGAGTGGCTCACTGCACGAGCCGAGCCGCCGAGCCGAGCTGCGGCTTGGCCCTTAACGCTTTCCACGCCCCACAAGCTTTCCAGCATGCACTCTGTTGTTGTGCTTTACTCTTTTCTCCTGTTACATCCTCTCTCACCCCCCCTGATGGTGTTCTGTTGTCCCTTTGTCCTTTCGTCCTCTGTCCTTTTGTCCACTGCCCCTTTGGCCGCTGTCCCCTTGTCCTCTGCCCCTTGGTCTTCAGACTCCTGACTAGCAACAGCCTCGAGGGCGCGATTCCTCTGCTTCTCTCCTCTCTCACCGCTCTCACATACTTGTATGCTCTCACACACACACTTGCATGCCTTCACACACCTGTACGCCCTCACACACCTGTACGCCCTCACATGCGTGTACGCCCTCACATGCCTGTATCCCCCCCATTGGGCCTCCCACATTGCCCCTCTGTGATGGTAATCGTGTTCTTACTTAGACGTCTCACAACACGATTACTATCACTCCGATCCCCCCCCCATCATGCCTCTCCCGTTGCACCACTCTTCCCCCCATCGTGCCTCTCCCGTTGCACCACTCTCCCCCTATCGTGCCACTCCCATTGCACCACTCTCCCCCCCATCGTGCCTCTCCCGTTGCACCACTCTCCCCCCATCATGCCTCTCCCGTTGCATCACTCTCCCCCACATCGTGCCACTCGTGCTCCTCCCACCCCCCAGGTCGCTCGCTGACAACCAATTTGACTCCTCCATACCCACAAGGATCCAGAAACTGCAAAGGCTGGTTTCCATGTAAGTGTAATGGAGCAGTCTACTTCTTTTTGTGTGATGTGGCTGGCTACATCTTATGTTCCCATGGCGTATTATCCCTTTGTGTTCCCTTCCTCGTTGCTCCAGCACTTGTCTAGAGCAGAGCACTGCTGCCCCCCCGGTGAACTTCAACTCTGTATAGTCTCGTTCCGATTTTGGGCATGAAGCTGCTGCTGCCTAAGCTTATTTCATTGCATTAAAGGAGTGATGAAAGGTTGAGTAGGTGATGACAGGTAGAGGGCTCGCAAGAAAAACATGCAGATTGGTCTTAACAACTTCCCCTTACCATCTGTCTGTCGGTGGACTTCCATGGTATCAGTTTATCAGATGCAATGAAGCTAATTTAACCCCTTGCACCTTCCCATTTCCCTCTTCCCCCTTCGCTCTTCCCTTCCCTCTTCCCTCTCCCCTCCCCTCCTCCCTCTTCCCACTCCACCACAGTGATTTAAGCCGCAACCAGCTCTCTGGCTCCCTAGCTCCCCTCACAGGCCTTCCAAAGCTAAGCCACATGTAAATCTCCCTTGCATGCATCCCTTCTTTTGAGATGCCTCAAATTTAGACTACCATCACCCACAGTGATCCGAGGCGCCACCAGCCCTCTGCGCCACCAGCTCTTTGCGCCACCAGCTCTCTGCACCTTAGCTCTCCTCCCAGGCCTGCCAAGGCTAAGTTGAATGTAAATCCCTCTTGCAGGCCTTGGCACAGTAGTTCTCGTTACAACTTCACTGCCATCAAATCGAACCTGTGATACCATACATAGCACATACCTGTGGTACTATATCCACAGTACTATAGTCACAGCACTACACGAACACCCACCCACCCTTGGTACTGTACCCATGGTTAATATTACCACGGTACTATACCCTACCCACAGTAGTACTATACCCACGGTGCTATACCCAGATGCAATGAAGCTAATTGAACCCCTTGCACCTTCCCGTTTCCCTCTTCCCCCTTCGCTCTTCCCTCACACATGGTCTTGGGAAGAGCAGCAGAGCAAGTTAGTCGCTTGAGCAACAAGAACAAGAGTAAAATCTTAGGCAAGAGATTTGCTCGTAAAAACCCTCCACTCAAAATTACAGGTCGCAAACATGTTTCGGCTTACGGGGATCAAACCCGCCGAGCCTTCATCAGTGCTACTGGACATAAGAGATCACAGGCCTAGGCATGAGCTAAGTAACAACCCACACCCTCGAAAACAAATCTCAAGATTATCAACTACCCAGATTGCCTATCAATGGGCATTCACCAACACAGCAGTGGGTAAAAACCCGAGGTTGCAGGTGTCAGTCTTCAGGAGGGTCTTCTTCCGAACTGTCGATAAGCCTTGGAAACTTGGCTCGCACAAGTAACTTTTGAAGGTTACGTGCACACTTCCATGCAATGAAAATATTCCCCATATAATATCCACGTGAGCTGAGACGATTTTTGAGGCACCTCAAAAAAACCCTTGCACCTTCCCGTTTCCCTCTTCCCCCTTCGCTCTTCCCTTCCCACTTCCCTCTCCCCTCCCCTCCTCCCTCTTCCCACTCAACCACAGTGATTTAAGGCGCAACCAGCTCTCTGGCTCCCTAGCTCCCCTCACGGGCCTTCCAAAGCTAAGCCACATGTAAATCTCCCTTGCATGCATCCCTTCTTTTGAGATGCCTCAAATTTAGACTACCATCACCCACAGTGATCCGAGGTGCCACCAGCTCTCAGCGCCACCAGCTCTCTGCGCCACCAGCTCTCTGCGCCACCAGCTCTCTGCGCCACCAGTTCTCTGCACCTTAGCTCTCCTCCCAGGCCTGCCAAGGCTGAGTTGAATGTAAATCCCTCTTGCAGGCCTTGGCACACACTTGCTCTTGTTACAACTTCACTGCCATTAAATCAAATCGATACCCACAGTAGTACTATACCCAGTAGTACTCTACCCACAGTAGTACTATACCCACAGTAGTACTATACCCACAGTGATACTATACCCACAGTAGTACTATACCCACAGTAGTACTATACCCACAGTAGTACTATACCCACAGTATTACTATACCCACAGTAGTACTATACCCACAGTAGTACTATACCCGCAGTAGTACTATACCCACAGTAGTACTATACCCACAGTAGTACTATACCCACAGTAGTACTATACCCACAGTAGTACTATACCCACAGTAGTACTATACCCCCAGTAGTACTATACCCACAGTAGTACTATACCCACTGTTGTGCTATACCCACGGTGCTATACCAACTCAGCACTGATGTCTTCTCCTAACGAAACCCTAGCACTGTCCAGGCCTCAGTCCCCCCTTCGACGCGCCCCAGAAGGCCAAGTAACCCTTGTGCTGTCCGTGCCTGAGTCCCCCCTCTCCTTCCTTCTTCCCTGCTTTCCCTCCCTAACTGCGCTTTTCTTAAACCCCTTGGAGCAGCAACCTGGGATATAATTCGCTCAACTCAATTCTTCCTAACTCCATTTCTCGACTCAAGAAGCTAACTGAACTGTATGTTGCTCGCCGGTCTTTTTATGTTAGCCATATGTGACAATAAAGCAGTGGTGTTATTGCTAATACATTACCAAAACACGCTAATACAATGTCTGATGTCATAAGCTACAACCAATACGTGTCTTGATGGCAGTGCAGCCAGTGACCCACTGCCTCCTTTGATCTCAGCACTCTCCAACCTTGCTATCCTCTCTGTCCAAAGAATGGATTAGCTGCTAAGGCTTAAGTGTGCACCCACCGCACCGATTGTCCAGGTCTCTTGATGGCAATGCGATCATTGGCTCTCTGCCTCGTGCGATCTCTGCACTCTCCAGCCTCACACTTCTGTAAGCCCCGGTGGTTGTATGTCCCACTGCTCGCTGGTTTCAGCGCCCTGTTGGTTGTAAGTCCCGCTGCTCGCTGGTTTCAGCGTCCTGCTGGTTGTAGGTCCCGCTGCTCGCTGGTTTCAGTGTCCCGCTGGTTGTAAGTCCTGCTGGTTTCAGTCCCGCCCAAACCCCGTTATGGTGTAGAGAGAGACGTTCTTCCCTGCATCACACGCACTCTCCAACCTCGTACTTCTGTAAGCCCCAGTGGTTGTAAGTCCCGCTGGTTGCAAGTCCGCTGGTTGCAAGTCCGCTGGTTGTAACTTGTACGCCCCGCGGTTGTTGTAAGACCCTCTGGTTTCAGTGCCGCTGGCTGTTAAGTCCCGCTGGTTTCAGTCCCTCTGGTTGAGTCCCGCTGGTCTGATTTCAAGAGGCGACCTTCTGTTTTTTTGCCCATTAGTGCTTTGTAACTCCAGCTGTTCGTGTTGTGATCTCAATCCTTGGTGCATCCTTGGTGCCTCACATCACGTGGCGTGACGTGCATGGCATCTTGTGCATGGCATCTTGTGCATGACATCTTGTGCATGGCATCTTGTGCATGGCATCTTGTGCATGGCATCATGTGCATGGCATTGTATACATATGCATGGCATGTGTGACAACGGGGCAGGCGCCTAAGATACAACAACATTACGGGGACCATCCCTTCTGCCGTCGGCAGCTTGAGAAACCTCATCATGCTGTACGCTCCACCGCAAACCCCTGCCCGTTCTGCTTCTGATTCGACTCAAAATCAGAAGCCCCTCATGCTGTACGCTCTACTGCAAACGTGTTTCGAGCCAAACTCAAAGCACACCTGAGAAAGCTCATGCATGTTGTACGCTCCACTGCAAACCCCTGCCCGTTTTGCAACCTTTGTTTTTAGCGTAAATGCTTCCAACCTCCAAGGCAAGGGAGGAATCCTAATCTGGGCCAGTCATTCTCCAAGCCCTCTCACCCTTCCACCAAGCCTTCTCACCCCTCTCACCCCTCCACCAAGCCCTCTTACCCCTCTCGCCCCTCCACAATCCAACCAGGGGCCGCGTACAGCCGCATGTCAGGGAGCCTGGCAGCAGCAGGGGGCTCCTAGAGATGGCAACCCAGCCGCTTCTGCTTAGCCTGAGCGTCTCCCCTCCCACCCCTCTCCCCCCTCTCACCCACCCACCCTCTCACCCTCCCACTCCGCTCTCCCCTCTCACCCCTCCCACCCCTTGCCCCATCCAAGCAGGGACCTCGCATACAACCCCATTACGGGCAGCCTGCCCTCGGCACTGGGCTTGATGAAGTCCCTCAAACTGTTGTAAGCTTTGTAGTCGGCCCTTTATTTTTGCAGAGCCTTAAGAAATAAACGGATGTATGCTTTGTAGTCGGCCCTCTATTGTTGCGGCGCCTAAGAAAAAAACTGATGTATGCTTTGTAGGGAGATGACTTTTGAGTCGACTCAAACAAAACGCACTGCCCTCCGCACCGCACTGGGCTTGATGAGGTCCCTCAAACTGCTGTATGCGTTGTATCTGGCCCTCTATTGTTCCGGTGCCTAGGAAATATGCTTTGTAGGGAGACGACTTTTGAGTCGACTCAAAACTCACTGCCCTCCACTCCACACACCGCACTGGGCCTGATGAAGTCCCTCAAACTGCTGTATGCTTTGTAGTCAGCCCTCTTATTTGTTTAACCCACTTTTTATTATAAACCGCACCCTTCCCTTGCAAGGCTCACGACGCTACTCTTCGCAAATCCTTACAGGCACATGCCGCCGCTTCGTGTTCCCCTTATTAATCATCTTCGGATTCCTAAATAAAGGGTCTCAACCCTCGTCCCCCCTCCCCCACCCCAACCCCCCTCCTTTCCCCCCTCCCCTTCCCCATGTCTATCTTTCTCCAGGGAGATTCGGTCTGCAAGGCTCAACGGCACTCTGCCTCTCGCGCTCATGAAGCTCCGAGCACTTGAGACCATGTAGGGCAGTCACAGGAGAGCATGTAGGGCAGTCGCGGGAGAGCATGTAGGGCAATTGCATACTTGATAGGGAGTACAGGGGTAAAGGCACGGTGTGTATGTGATCCCGCAAAGCTCAACGGCTCTCTGCCTCGCGCAAGCCAGTCCCATGTAAGAAGTTTAGTTTGTCGTTTCCTTTATGGGCTTTTCTTTTCTTTTTTCTTCCAGCCAGCTGGCAGACAATCACCTCTCCGGCTCGTTCCCAACCTTCCTCGCCAACTTCTTTATGCATGTTTTTTCTTTTTCCTTGATATGTTTTTCTCCTTTACGTGTTTCTCTTCTCTTCCTTCTTCTTTCAGCCAGCTGGCAGACAACCAGCTCACCGGCTCGTTCCCAACCTTCCTCGCCAACCTGTCGTCCCTCACCATGATGTAAGGATGATGTAAGCATGATGTAAGCATGATATAAGCACGATGTAAGCACGCTATAAGCATGCTGTAAGCATCCGAGGCCACCTGGTTGCCATGATGCTTACAACAAGATCGTAAGCGTCCGAGGCCACCTGGTTGCCATGATGCTTACAACAAGATCGTAAGCGTCCGAGGCCACCTGGCTGCCATGATGCTTACAACAAGATCGTAAGCGTCCGAGGCCACCTGGTTGCCATGATGCTTCCAACAAGATCGTAAGCGTCCAAGGCCACCGGGTTGTCATGATGCTTAAAACAAGATCGTAAGCGTCCGAGGGCACCTGGTTGCCATGATGCTTACAACAAGATCGTAAGCGTCCGAGGCCACCTGGTTGCCATGATGCTTACAACAAGATCGTAAGCGTCCGAGGCCACCTGGTTGCCATGATGCTTACAACAAGATCGTAAGCGTCCGAGGCTACCTGGTTGCCATGATGCTTACAACAAGATCGTAAGTGTCCGAGCCGAGACCACCTGCTCGCCATCACCAAAGAGTTGTGGAAATCTGAAGCTCATCTCTTGGCAGTGAGTGAAACACGTGCGGCTGCAGGAAAATTCCTGGCAAGCATTCATCAGTTCCAATAAGCAGGGTGTAAGCATGTGATGTAAGCATGATGTAAGGATGATGTAAGGATGATGTAAGGATGATCTAAGGATGATGTAAGATGATGTAAGGATGATGTAAGGATGATGTAAGGATGATCTAAGGATGATGTAAGATGATGTAAGGATGATGTAAGGATGATGTAAGGATGATGTAAGGATGATGTAAGGATGATGTAAGGATGATGTAAGCATGATGTAAGCAAGATGTAAGCATGATGTAAGCATGGTGTAAGCATGGTGTAAGCAGGTGTAAGCATGGTGCGAGCATGATGTAAGCATGGTGCGAGCATGATGTAAGCATGGTGCGAGCATGATGTAAGCATGGTGCGAGCATGATGTAAGCATGGTGCGAGCATGATGTAAGCATGGTGTCAGCATGAGGTGGCTCAAGACCTGTGTCTCCTGTGTCTTTCCTTCCCTTCCTCCCCCCCCAGTCAGATGCAGGATAACAGGTCACTGGCTCCCTCCCTTGCTCTCGAGGTGGCTCAAGAGATGTTTCCCCTGTGTCTTTCCTTCCCTTCCCCTCCCCAGTGAGATGCAAGATAACCAGATCACTGGATCCCTCCATCCGCGTTAGGGG
>BQMB01002104.1:277500-352577 GCA_027943415.1 Closterium sp. NIES-67
CGAAACTAGTTTGCGTTTTAATCTTCTAGTGGAGTTGAGTTCGGAGCTTCAAATTCTCGGTTTTTGAACAGGGGTATCTTTTTTACCTGTCACTCTTTTGCTAAAGTTTTTCCTCTCCGCTGCTGCCCACCCTAACGCTTAATGGCTACAAGTCCCTCCTCTCCTCTCCCTTCTCTCCTCTCCCTTCTCTCCTCTCCCTTCTCTCCTCTACCTTCTCTCCTCTCCCTTCTCTCCTCTCCCTCCTCTCCTCTCCCTCCTCTCCTCTCCCTTCTCTCCTCTCCCTTCTCCCCTCTCCTCTCCTCTCCCTTCTCTCCTCTCCCTCCTCTCCTCTCCCTCCCCTCCTTTCCCTTCTCTCCTCTCCATTCTCTCCTCTCCCTTCTCTCCTCTCTCTCCTCTCCTCTCCCTTCTCTCCTCTCCCTTCTCTCCTCTCCGGTCTCTACTCTCCCTCCTCTTCCTCCTCTCCTCTCCCTCCTCTCCTCTCCCTCCACTCCCCCCTCTCCTCTCCCTCCTCCCCCCCTTCTCCTCTCCTCTCCCTTGCAGCAATCTTGCAGGGAATCAGCTTTCGGGATCGCTGCCTGCATTCCTTTCACAGCTCACATCCCTCTACGAGATGTAAGCGTGCACAGTTTGCCAGTACAGTTTGCCAGTACAGTTTGCAAATAGAGTTCGCCAGGACAGTTCGCCAGTACAGTTCACCAGTAAAGTTTGCCAGTACAGTTCGCCAGTACAGTTTGCCAGTACAGTTCGCCAGTACAGGTCGCCATTACAGTTTGCCTGTACAGTTCGCCAGTACAGTTCGGCAGTACAGTTCGGCAGTATTTCATTTCATATGGCACTTCTACTGATCGCATTTCTGGTGTTTGTTCCCCTGCCTGCAGTGACCTGAGTCGCAACAGCCTGTCAGGCGCCCTCCCTCCCGCTGCTTTCAACTGGTCCCTTTCCTTCCTGTAAGCCACACTGCAACAACACCCTGCTGTATAATTTCTAGGAGCCCTTTTTTTAGGCACCGCAAACGCACACACACACACACACATCGACTGGCGATGTGTGGCACACAATGGTAGGTTACCCTGCTGTGAATCCACTGCTCGACTGGCGGAAGTAGGAATCTGAATCTACATGATTCGTATGTGGCATCGCTTTCGTTCCATTCTCCTCCTTTATTAAGTGGTGTCAATAACTTGAGGCGCCCATTTTCCCAAATCCCCTCGCTTCATCCTTCGTCCCAAGCTGATCCTTCACTTGGACAAGAATGAGGGGCCCATCAGGAAGCTGCTTATATGTCCCCCTCTCTTCCCCTGCCTACCACTTGCATAACTTGCTTTTCCACATGGCTCTGACTCAGGGGCCTATCAGATAACAACTTATCAGGGGAGCTTCCGGCATACCTTGGTGACTACAGTGCAATGATGTGAGTGATGCTCCCCCCCAATTTCTCTCTCCCTCCTGCTTTTTGACATACCTTAGCGGCTGTACTCTTCCACTCTTCTGAGACAACTCAACGACTTCATCAGTGTCAAGTTCGCTTTTAGTGCTCTGTCCGACTGTCCAGACCCCCCCCCCAACCCCCACCCCCCATTCATGTTTCCTCCTGTCTCCCCCCGTTCACGTTTCTCCCCTCGCATCTTCCCCTGGTAGCTTAGCTGACAGCACTCTCACTTGCCCGGCTGACAGCACCTCGTGCTCAATTGAGCTCAAATCGAGGGCGGCAGGCGAGTTCCGAAATTACTTCTGCAGCACCCTCTGCCTCTCCTTCTGCCAGACCCGCATCGCCCTCCCCCCTTTTTCACCCCTTTCCCCTTCGCAGCAACGTTGACAGCACTCTCACCTGCCCGGCTGACGGCACTGCGTGTTCCCTTGAGCTCAAATCAAGGGCGGCCTTTGAGTTCCCAAACTACTTCTGCAGCACCCTCTGCCCCTCCTTCTGCCAGACCTGCGTCGCTCCCCCGGCAGATACCTCGGGGGGGGAGTCAGGAGGAGGGGGAGGAGGGTTGGGGGGGGGTGGGGGTTTTGGAGGAGGGGGTTTTGGTGGGGGGTTTCTGGGCGGGCTTGGTGGTAGCACAATTGGGGGTTTGGGTACCAGCGGGGTTTTGGGTGTCAGCAAGGGGCTGACACGCAGCTTTGGATTGACGAGTAAGAGACGTGTTTATAGGGGAAGAAAGGCTCCTGCACTAACATGACCTGGTAAGTTGATGGAGTGATGCGCACTTTTGCTTCGCTTGTTTTATGTTCATCAAGACCAAAATGTTTATTACTGAAGCTGCCCCATGTGTTCGACTCCATTGGGGTGTTTGTTCCTACTTGGTTTGGTTCCTTTGATCGTGTCATGTGTTCTGTACCATTTTGTGTCTCGTTTCAGGCCACAAAAGGTTTAGGAGACAGCGGAAGAGCTCCTTTATAAGGAAGCTATGCACACTGATGGCTGTTACTGATGAAGTAGGTTTGTTCTACATTGCTTACAAGAAGGTAGCAGATAGGGACCATAGCACTTGTAACTTCTGAAAATTGTAGCCGTTCATTTGTGATGGTCAGTGGTGGCGGGAGGCAGGCCTGATTTTATCAGATTATTTTAGTCTGATTGTCTGAAATTTCAGACCTTTTTTGCCGACCCTGATTTCAGACTTGCCAATTTCTGAATGCTGAACCCTTCAGAGTTATATGTTTTTGAATCCTGAGAATCTCAGACTTGGCAGTCTGTGGATACTGAGCATAGCGCGTACGGACCCTGAGACAGACATACCTACCTATATTAGCCCGGATAGAAGACCCCCTAGTAATAGAAGACCCTGGGTCTTATAGTAGGCGTCTATCTTGTATTATGGCATTCCGTTTATAAGACCCTCACTGGGTGGTATGAGATAAGACTCCCCCCCCCCCCCTCTTTTTTTTAAGATCTTGCTAGTATGGCAAAATTCCATGCATTCAGTCATCAATGCAGATAGGACAAGAGTAGTCTATTAGAAATCCTCATGGGTCTCCATAGTACTAAAATCACAGCCCCCCTCCTCCTCATCTACTGATCCTCCTGGGGGGTGCTTGATGTAATCTAGCACCCCCCAGGCATGCCTCGCAGTGCTCTCTTGCTCTGTCAGCTTCTCGGCTTCTGCTGCTGCGCCACGGCACTTCTTAGTCTCTGGGTACGGATCCTCCTCTCCTGGCTCCGCCGCTTCACCCCCCTCCTCCTCCTCCTCCTCCTCTCCCTCCTCTCCCTCCTCTCCCTCCTCTCCCTCCTCTCCCTCCTCTCCCTCCTCTCCCTCCTCTCCCTCCTCTCCCGCCTCCCCCTCCTCTGCCTCCTGCTCTTCCACGAAACCTGCATTGTCACCACTCGACCCTTGCAGAGACATGTCTTCAGAGACGTTGAGAGCTGGCTCCCCACACATGTGCTGGAGCACCAAGTAGTTGTCTGTACCATCCATGGAGCTTGAAATGCCGCATGTCTTGAATGCTCGCATGATGATGTCACACGGCACATCGCGCCATGCTTGGTCAATCCACTTCAGTACCACGGGGTGGGGCGGGCGGCGCAGGTTTCCTCGAGAAGGGATTTCATGGAGCACTAGCACAGGCATCAGTCACGGATTTGACAGGCAAGTGATTCGAGCGAGAACATCAGGGAAGAAGCCAGAAATGCGGGCAAGGTGCATTCAAGGTCACGGGCGGCGTGCATTCAGGGATGCGGGCGGGGAGAGATCAGAACTGCTGGCGTACCTTTGGCCGTGCATAGGTTGATGCCGTACTTTGCAAACCACTTTGCATAGCATGCCCTCACCCCCGCTTTAAAACACCTGTTGATGGAAACATCAAGGGGTTGAATCAGGGGAGTGCACCCAGCCGGAATGATGGCAGGGATGATGCAATGCGTCCAGTACGCGTGCTTCATCCCATCGGCGAGATGGCCACGGTACGAGTCTAGCACAAGCATGGCACGTCGCGCTGGCGCCCCACGCTTCAGGCTGAGAAAGGGGAGAACCTCTTTCTCCAGCCACTTCTTGATGACTGCCTCATCCATCCAGCCGTTCTCCTGCGCCTGCACTTCGACCCCTGCAGAACGCACGCACAAGTCGGATTTATGTGAGTCAAACAGCAGGTCGTACGCTCATAGCATAGGAGGGTTCAGGAGTGCATGGAGAGCAAGATGTGGAAGGCTTACCCGAGGGACATACACATTTGGGTATGGTCTTGCGCTTGAACCATACCCACGGCCGGAGCTTGTCGCTGCTGGCCGTGCATGCTAGCATCACGGTCAAGCGTTGCTTCTCGTATCCTGCGGTCTTCACCGGCACCGAAGAGGCACCGAAGGGGGCATGGACCCCTTCTGCTCCAACGTCCGGCCAGCAGGCATCTCCATGAAAAGAGGAGTTTGATCGGCATTGATTATGCGGCGTAAGTCCATTTGATGATGGGCACGGTTGATGCGAACGAACTTCCAAAACCCCTCACAGTCCGCGGCGCATTCTGTGGTGGGCGGGAAGGGGCAGGGGCGGAGTGGCCTTAGCAAGCGCATAGACACAAGACAGAGGCACGTCTCTGCACAAGAGACGAATGCAGAGACAGTGAACAGAAACTTTGCACAACAGACAGATTCAGAGACAGAGAACAAAGGCTCAGCACAGAGACAAACGCAGATACAGAGGCATACACTTACCCACAGGACACAAGAAGCTTACCTGGAGAGAGCTTCTGCCCAACCTTCGTTCGGCAGTGTAGTGTGAATCCCCACCGCTTGCGAAACCGTTGGCTCCATCGGTTCGACCCCTGCCACCTGGTATGCGGGTCGCGTCTGCGCATGTACTTTCGGCTCCATTCCCGAATGCCATTGACGCTGACCGCCAGGCCCCGACTCCGTTGCTCACAGACGTACTTGGCGAGCGCCTCCTCCATCTCGGGGTGATGCGCGTGCCGGCCAGAACCATGCAGCCTCTTCCTGCACTTCGCAGCCCCCTTGTACTTTCCCTTCATATCTGCCTCCACCCAGCGGCGGATGGAGCACTGTCCGACGCCCGCTTCTTGTGCCGTCCGCATGAGTGACCCCAGCTCGTGATACCGCAGCGCCCACCGCGCCTTCTCGCCGACCGTGAAGCTGCGTCGCTGCTTCTTGTTGGCTTTACTACGCGGCGAGGGTGGTTGCGCGTCGGGGTTCTTGGTCTTTGGATCACTGGGCCTCTTGCCTTCGGGGAACACGGGGATGGGGCCAGCCGCTTCCGCGTAGGCGTCGTCAGAGTTCTCCTCGGCCATATCGCCTTTCGGATGGCTGGTGTTCCGCTTGGCGGACTTTCGCATGTCGTTGCCGGCGGCTCGCTTGCGTTTGCCGATGCCGTGCTCTTCCTGGGATTTTGCTTTCCCTTTCTCCTCCCTCGACAGCCGTCCACGCTTTGCTTGGGACTGTTTGGTCGGTTTCTTTCGCTTTGTTCCCCCGTGTTCGTCGTTGTCAGCACCGTCCTGCTGGCGCTTGCGACCATGCACCTCGAAGAGAACACGACGTTTCTGGATCGGCATGTCCTCGTTGGACATGCCGCCCGCCTCATCGGTCGAGTCGTCGTTAGCGGCATCGCACTCGACGCGTTCCATCTTGTCAGCCATCTGCTTCGAGCTCCGCAGCTTTGCCCCGCCACGACATCGCCTCGCCGACACCGCTACTGCATCGAAGTCATCGTCATCGTCAGCAGCGTCGCCCGATTCGTCGCTCGTGTCGTCGGCAGCATCGTCAGCCTCGTCGTAGTCCGCATCGTTGCCTTCCTCACCGCTTGGGTACTCGCCCACATCGTCACCCTCCCAGTACGCGTTCTTGTCGGCCGCATCGTCGCCCACCCCGCATGCGTTCTCGTCAGCCGCATCGTCACCCACCCCGCAGGCGTTCTCGTCGCCTGTAGCGGCACCATCCCCTCCGCCAGCATTGATGCCCGCGTGTCATTCTTCTACTTCATCGTCGGATCCGATGGGCCTTGCCATGCATTCGTCTTCGTCGTCAGCGGCGTTGCACGCCGAGCCGTCCGCGTCGGCGCCCCCATCGTCTGCATCGTCGTTAGAGGCCGTGAGGGGGGAATCACGGCAGGGTGAACGACTCGCAGAGGCCTTTCGGATAGACCGGACATTACCGTTGATGGTGTCGCCAGGGGAGTTAACTCTGCGAAAAATGTTGACGTACACCCTTGGTGGTGTACTAATTGCTGAAGGGCGCCGTCCGCCATGAGTCTCCCTCCATGGCGGACGGTGCTTGCTACGCATCTCGCTAAGCCACTTATGGCTAAGGCACGGCAGGCAGAGGCACACTAGGCTGATGCATTTTTCGAGAACGTGAGATGCAAATGAGCAGAAGAGGGGGTCCACCCACCTCCGACAACACTGCCACAATTCACTTTGTGGTTCCCCGTAGAGGAATCTGTCCTCGCTGAGGACGCTTTGCTGACGCATCATGTGACAGCCCATCGTATCCGCTGGATTTGTGTGAGCTAACGCCAGATAAACGGCTGGGATGGTTGAAACGTGACGTACAGTTGATGAGGGTTGCAGAATACCTGCCAACACACCCTCGTCCCTCACTTGCTGCATCTCACACGTGTCCAACTGAGCCTAAACTCTTATCGCCAACAAAATAGGCCCCTTAATGACATCTTCAATATGAGAACGGTTCACAGAACTCTGATGTAACTACACGAGGTTTTTTCCGGTGAGGTTACGATGGTTCCGTTTATAAGACCCCCATATATATTGTTTTTTCCCATTTATAAGACACTCTAGGCTTTTTTCTAACGGTATGTGATAAGACCCATGAGTCTTCCATCCGGGCTAATACGGTACCTGCCCTCACCCAAAAATTTCGTCAAAATCCCCAACGGCCAGAGTCAAGTCCTTTCACACACCCCGCCCCGCAACCTAAAAAATCTGGCTAAGTCCTAGCAGCCAGAGACAGTTCCCCCCAGCACAACCAGCAGCCCATAAAAATCGTTGAAGTCCTGTTCTAGAGACACCCCTCTAACACCCCCAACACCCACAAAAATCGGCAAGTCTTCCATTTTTAGAGACATTCTCCCCGCACCCCCTTTCCCCTGATTCTTTTTGTCAAGTCCTCTGAGCGGGGTAGCACAAGTCCCTCAACAACCAATCACACACTTGCAAGGACCCATCACAGACAAACTCCTTGCTGCTGTACTGTACACGCATTGTCCTTCGACGTGCTTCGCCGTACCCGGAGCAGGTGTGAGGCTGTGATTGGCCGTCAGACCAAAATCATGCAAAAGTCCGAGGTACTGTACCTAGGAGCAATTATGAGGAGCGTGACTGGTCCTTTGACCAAGTACTGTATCACGCTGGTTGCCCGAGGAAGGCTAGAGCAGGCGCGCGCGAGGGACGTGATTTGTCGTTAGCACAAACTGCGTGGATACAGCAAGTTGGTGGGGTTTCGGCAGTTCCTGAGAACAAAACTTTTCCTTTGATTACGCGGCGAACTGCAGCCATCGTCACTGATATAGCACGTTTCAAAACCCAGGCGTGATTCGTCAACTTTACGGAAAATTCAGCCTGAAATTTCAGGCAATCAAATAAAAACTACGCTAACAAAAATGGGTTCTCATAAGGGCAGGCCTGAGCAATCAACCTCCATACAACGAATCTGAGACCCTGGTGTGTGTCGTGTCACTGGGATAACCCCGTCGATCCTCTCTCTATCTCTAGGGAGGGTACTGGGGAGGCTTTCCTCGGGGAATGTGGATATATGGAGCCTAATGTTAAAAAGGCTAGCTTAGCTAGGAAGCTAGGAAAGGCGTGAGGTTAAGCTAGGAGGAGCCATGGAGTGGCGTGAGGTTTAGGAAGGAGAAAAGTTGAGGAGAGAAAAGGGGTTGGAATAGAAAGAGAGAGGCATACAAGGAGGGGATTGTACCCTCTACACTAAAGTTCGGTAACCTACCAAGCCTAACAATTATATAACTCAATATATAATTTTAACACCTAACCCTCATGATGACATCCCTTCTCGTCCCAGTGGTTAGGACTGGTGACTTTCTGACTTGGTATCAGAGCCATCCGGGGTTCAATTCCTGGTGTACACGCTATCCCAGCGGGGGGGTGTGTCGTGGCACTGGGATAACCCTGTCGATCCTCTCTCTATCTCTAGGGAGGGTACTGGGGAGGCTTTCATCGGAGAAGGTGGATATATGGAGTCTAACCCTCCTGATGACATCCCTTCTCGTTCCAGTGGTTAGGACTGGTGACTTTCTGACTGTGTGAAATCTGCAAATACAAGATTCGACTTGGGCACAGGACTCTGAGTCGACATTCTGAACCCTGAGTATTTCAGACTCGTTAAATCTTGGACACTGAGATTTCAGAGTAGCGAAATTTTGAAAAATGACCCTTCACACTCGGAAAATTTTTTGTGGGGCAAAATCAGAGTGCCTTTTTTTGAAAAGTCAGCCCTGGCGGGAGGTCTCTTTGAGAGAAATTGCAAACAAAATGCTAACAGTGGAACAGCATCCGTACATGACCATTGCAACGTGACGTTTGATTTTCGGCATTTCAGTGTGAATGTGAACTGCACTTCTCTAATGGATGGGCCTGCCCTTGTCTAATGTACATTAATCCTCATGAACCACTTTTGACTTACGTCGTCCCCCTTACAATCACGTTACAGTCACTGACAACCTGAGGGCTGACATTTGTCGTATCGAGCAGTTTCCAGCTGTGAAAATCGACTGCTTTGTCGTCAGTATGGGCTGGTCCTTTCTAGCGGGATTGTGCAACTCGTACGGTCCCTGTCTAAATTCTAACCAAAATTGCCCCAAGCTTCTGTAGAGTTAATGATTTTCAAACAAGTGGGTTTGTTCGTTAGGTCCACCTGGGGAGAGGTTTTCTCGCTTATGATCGGTTCCTTTGATACAGAAAACCCAAAACAAGAGATCCAATGCATCACAGAGGGATAAGACGCGGTGCACAGTCGAAGTCCCTGCTTCGTTTGTAGATAGAGTGCGAGTCGCAGAGCATCACTTTCTTTTAGCCTGTGGGTGTTGTGTCTGCCGCTGTTGGTCGTGTTGAAATCATTCCCCTCCCGTCTTGGGGCAAAGTTATAACATGAGTCAAGCATGTGGTACAGCCCTACCTGATACGTGGAGCACAGACTGCCCGGGTGTCAGTGGAGTTAGACGCTGGCAGCAATATTTTCCACTCTCTCAAACCGGTGAAAACCGCGTCTACCAGTCAGGTTCAGTGTCACCTATATTGACAGACCAAAATCCGCGAAACAGTCTTATCCAATTGAAATTCCCCACGACCTAGATTTGCGACAGACGAACAGTTAACAAATCTCGCGTGACCTCGCTAGAGCCACCTGGCGACACTTTTGGAGGTCCTGGCGTCAACGGTCGCGCAGTGACCATTAGATCGACCTGTCCCTCGGATCAGCTTGCAAACCCTGTACCAACCGTCTGACACGCGGTATCACTCCCCCTCATTCCTTAACTCAGTTCCGCTTCCTCTGCTTCACTCCCTGCCTCTCTTTCTTCGGCGTTGATGGCTAGTTCCCGATCATGTGTGGGGGAAGAAGTCAGAGCGATACAGCGCGGTTTTGGACTGTTGCAAAGGGTGTTCGATCGTTTGGATACGGTAGTTCGACGACACAACAAGGCATCGTGCTATTCAACCTATTCTCAGCTGCAATTAGTACCGCACTGACTCATGTCGAGAAAAAGGCTGAAAACCGCGTCTTCGCGTTTTGAATTCCTTCGGAAGGGTAAAATCCGCGTACCCCCTCTCGGTGCGCGTTACGAATACCTTTGGGAGGAGTGAAATCCCCGGATACGAAATTATGCGAAGCTAAACATTTTTATCCGTACCCGGGTTTGGGTGAAATAACCATTGTTTTGTTCGAGTAACATTTTGTTTTGTTTTGTTCAGCATCACTTTTGTTCCATTCTTTTCTTTTTAAGTGGTCTCAATCATTTGAAACTGACTTGGTGCGAGTATTTTGAGTAGCAGAGCGCTCTGTCGATACTGCAAAGGACCCTTCCATCCTCTATCATACCTTCAACTCTTTCCACCTCATTTTCTCCCCCGCTCAACCCTTCTCCCTCTTGGTATATGAACAGGGGGCCTATTAGAAAACAACATATATGTCCCCCTCTCTACTCCTTACTACCACTTGCGCAACTTGCTTTTCACTTGGCTATAAATCAAGGGCGTATCAGGAAACAACTTCTATGTCCCCCTCTCTTCCTCTGCCTACCGAATGCACCACTTGCTTATCACGTGGCTCCGACTCAGGGGCGTATCGAGAAACAACCTATTTGTCCTCTCTTCCCCCTTCCACTTGCACAATTTTCCCTTGGCTCTGACTCAGGGGCTTATCAGACAACAACTTATGGGGGGAGCTTCCGGCATACCTTGGTGACTACAATGCAATGATGTGAGTGCTGCTCCCAACTCAACTTTATCTGAGGCAAATGAAAAGCTGCTGCCATATCTTGGTGAGGTGATCATGGCACAGCGGTGTGAGTGATATGCTCTCGACACATCCACGCTCTTATCTGTTTTCAACTCAAGCATCTTGGCGGCTATGGTGCAGAGGTGCTCGGGGTTTAGGGGGGGTTTTCAACATTCCTACAGGCATGCTGCTGCATGTCTCCTCTCCCTCCTTTATTTCCGCCTCCCTGCCCCTTTTCTCACTCCCTCCTGCTTGTTAACATACCTTAGCGGCTGTACTCTTCCACTCTTCTTTGACAACTCAACGTCTTCATCATTGTCAAATTCTCTTTGGGTGCTCTGTCCGACTGTCCAGACCCCCCACCCCCCATTCATGTTTCCCCCTGTCTCCCCCTGTCTCCCCCCATTCACGTTTCTCCCCACGCATCTTCCCCTGGCAGCTTAGCTGACAGCACTCTCACATGCCCGGCTGACAGCACCCCATGTTCCCTTGAGCTCAAATCAAGGGCGGCCTCCGAGTTCCCAAACTACTTCTGCAGCACCCTCTGCCCCTCCTTCTGCCAGACCTGCGTCGCTCCCCCGGCAGATACCTCGGGGGGGGAGTCAGGAGGAGGGGGAGGAGGGTTTGGGGGGGGTGGGGGGTTTGGGGGAGGAGGTTTTGGTGGGGGGCTTGGGGCTGGGTTTGGTGGTAGCACAATTGGGGGTTTGGGTACCAGTGGGGTTTTGGGGGTGAGCAAGGGGCTGACTCGCAGCTTTGGATTGACGAGCAAGAGACGTGCTTATAGTGGATGAACGGCTCCTACACTAACATGACCTGGTAAGTGGATGGAGTGATGCGCACGTATGGTTCGCTTGAAGGCCTGTTTCTTTTGCGTTCATCAAGACCAAAACGTTCATTTCCGAAGCATGACAGCTTTCCACTGCCCCGTGTTTGTCTCCATTGGGGTGTTTCTTTGGTCCTGGTTGGTCTGGTTCTTTCAATCATGTCATGTGTTCTGTACCAATTTTATGTCTCTTCTCAGGCCACGAACGGTTACATGACAGCGGAAGAGCTCCCTTATAAGGAAGCTATGCACACTGATGGCTATTGCTGACGAAGTAGGTTTGTTCTACATTGCTTACAAGATAGCAGGCAAGGATCATAGCACAACTTGTGATGGGCTGAGAAAAGCCCTTAGGATCTTTCCAGAGACTAAGTCCCAGTTGTAAAAAGCTTGAGTAGTGCAGCAGAAGTTGAGGTAGTTGAACCCTTGTACTAGTATATGAGAACAAGTGATTGATTAAAAGAACAAGCATACAGCAATATATAGAAAGTGGGAAAGTAAAGCAGTTGTAGAATACAGTTGAAAGGGCAGTTTATCGAGTCGCACAGCGACTCGATTGTCGCTTCGGTTACCATCTTTGCAGCTGTAACTGTCAGTCGCAACCTCCAGTTGCGACCCTTCGAGTCCTTTCGTGTTGTTTGTCCATCCCCTCGTGTAACCTCCGTTAACTCGCGTACCCGTTACGATCTTCCTCGAGTGTGGTGTTACACTTCAGAAACGCTCAAGTCCTTGAGATATTTCCAACACTCCCCTTCGTTTCTGGAGTGCTGACGTGTTCAGATCCGGTGACGTTTGTCTGCCCAGTCAGCAGCATGCAGTAATCGAACTTTGCCTTCGCCAGTTTCTTCGTCAGGTAGTCTGCGGCCATTTCTGTCGTAGGGCAGTAACTGAGTTGAAGTCTCCCCTTCGCCATTTCATCCTTGACGAAGACGTATCGCAGGGTGATGTGCTTGGTTCGGTTGGCGAAGCCGTCCTTGTTCGCGATTTTGATCGCAGATTGGTTGTCGCAGAGGAGTGAGAAGACGGGCAGGGTCGCAATCTTTGCTTCCTCGAGTAACTCTCGCAGGTAAAGTCCTTCCTTGGTCGCAGTGCAGAGGGCGATATATTCTGCTTCAGCCGAAGATAGTGCGATTAGTTCCTGTTTGCTCGACTGCCACGAGATAGTCCCGATGGGCTCTAGTCGGTAGATGTAGCCCGTTCTCGATCATCGATTTTCCCTGTCCCCCGCGTGGTCGGCGTCGACGTATCCGAGTAGTTGTACGGATGGTGTTGTTGCTTTGCTGTAGGTAAGTCCGGTCGTCGGCGTAGAGACGAAGTAGAGTAGTGCCCGGTTTAGTTCTTCGAGATCTTCTTGTTCCGGCTGCTTTAGATGCGTCGCCAGCTGGCTTGGGCTGTAGGATAGGTCAAGTCGGCAGGTTACTGCTGCGAATAGTAGGCAGCCGAGCTTCTGCTGATACTCCCGAATTTGCTTTGCGGGGAGTTTTTCGGAGGTGTCGTTGTTGTTCCCGTAGCGGTAGGGAGTCGCGACTGTAGTTGGTGTTAGTCCGAACTTCTTTGCGACAACGCCTGCGTACTTTCCAGCGTATAGGTAGAACGCCGAGTTGTCTTCGACGACATTCAGACCCAGGTACTGGGTTACTGTGTCGGACACCGTGAGTGTCAAGTCCCCTTTCAGCTCCCCTTCGAACCAGATGGCGATGTCGGTAGTGGAACCGATGTAGAGCAGGTCGTCGACGTAAACGATGAGTAGGATATACTCTCTTTCCTTCTGCAGTCGGTACATGCCTTGGTCATGCGGCAGCTGTAGGAATCCGATTCTGACGAGGCGACCGTGAAGATGCTGGTGCCAGAGCCGCGGGGCTTGCTTGATCCCGTAGAGGGATTTTATCAGCTGGCATACTTTTGTGGGGTCGTCGATGAATCCGTGGGGCTGCTCGACGAAGATTTCGGCGTCCACAGATGCGTACAGGAAGGCATTTGCGATGTCGATCTGGCGCAGTGGTAGTTTCTTTGTGGCCGCGACGGCGAGTAGGATGCGCAAGGAGGTGTGACGAGAGACCTGGGCGAATGTTTCTGTGTAGTCGGTTCCGTATCGTTGATCAAATCCTCGTACGACCCAACGAGCCTTGAATCGTTCGATGGAGCCGTCCGCATTGGTCTTGATGCGGTACACCCATTTTCCCGAGAGAACGTTCTTCCCGTTAACGTTCGTTGCAGGTACCAGCTTCCATGTGTTTCGGTCTTGCAGAGCTTTCAGTTCTTTTTCCATTGCCTCCTTCCATTTCGCCTTATGTTCCCCCCCCAGAGCCTGCGACAGAGTCGTTGGCTCGCGCGGAGATGGCGGCGGCGGGTGCTGGATGGAGACGCATAAGCCGAGGATTTGCAGTCCCGTGGGTGTGTGTCGAGGGGAATTTTCATTCCCGGAATAGGCTGCTTCGTCACCATCTTCTGGATCAGGTAAGAAGTTGGGGCCGATGCGTTCTGAGGTATTCGTGTCGACCGGGTGAGGTGTAGCGTAACCTTGGTCAGCGAAGTGGTAGAGGGTGTCGAGGTTGTTGCTATCGAGAGGATTGTCTTCGTCGAGTGGAACAGGTACGGAACAGAAAGGGAGTGGTCCGGCAGCTTCCGAGGCTCCAGGTACGTTTTCTTCTGCTGCGTCAGCCTCGGCAGCACGTTCGGCAAAGGAACGAAGGCCCGCGAGGCCGTCGATGGGGTCGTGTGTGTTGGCAATGTTGTCCAGGTAATGCTGCAGCGTCAGTCGCTCGTAGAAGATAACATCACGTGATGCCACCGTATTTTTGTCTTGTATGTCGAGGATTTTCCATGCGTGAAAATGTTTGGCGATGCCGAGGTGTAGTCCCCACCGTGCTCGTTGAGTGAAGCGTCCTGCTCGGGCTGTGTGGGGTCTGTACTGTACCATGCAGCCAAAAACTCGAAGTAATTTTGTGCTGCCCCTTTTTCGTGTCCACAGCAGGTGCGGTGATGCGTTGTTGGGAAGCGATGACGATGACAACAGATTGTGCAGGTGGACTGCATGTGTCATCGCGTCTGGCCACAGTGTGTTGGGCAGTCTCATCCCCAGGAGCAGCTTTCGCATCGTCGTCTGCAAGGTCCGGTTCATTCTTTCTGCGACTCCCTGCTGCTGGTGAGCGTAGGGCAGGGACACCAGGCGTCTGATTCCTCTTTCCGCCAAGTAGTTCCTGAATCGTTGTGACTGGTATTCCAGTGCACCATCCGATTGGAAGCTCTTGAGCTTGGTTCCTGATTCTCGTTCAGCGATGGGGAGCCACGTCGTGAAGGCTTCGAAGGCTTGATCCCGCGTCTTGAGGTTGTAGTGCCAGACATATCTTGTTGCTGCATCGATGAACGTGATGACATAGTTGAAGTCGGCTTCAGTGTCGTCTCGAGGCATGTTTAAGATGTCGCTGTAAACCTTTTCCATCGGTGCGTATGCAGGTGCACTTGGATTGTGATGTGACGAAAAAGGTTGGTGTTGAAGATATGCTTCGAGGCATGTGAAGCACCGTGCGCGAGGTCGACGAAGTTCCTGTCCGCTTATTGTAAGGAGAGTGTTTCGTTCTAACACTTCGGCTTGGATGGTTTGTAGTACCATGCTATTTGCAGGATGCCCAAGGCGTTGATGCCAGATGTCGTCGGGAGCTCGATGGCCGGGCGATCGGTGATACATGTCGGTGTTGGAGAAGAACGCGACGACGGTGGCAGGACTTCGGCAGACTTCGCGTGTGGTGGGCATGAGTTGATCTGCTTCGGTTGGCGGTCCTCGGATTGCCTGTGGTGATACTCTGCTGGGTCATGCTGCTGTGAATTCAGGTGATGTCGATGAAGAGACGCTTGCCGGTACTTGTCTTTCTTGTCGAATGACTGCTAACGCCCGTGTTCTCTCTGCTGCAGGTATGGTGTTTGAGTACCAGTATCCATCTTGGTTGAAGTCGGGGTCAAGGTCCGGTGGGTGCGTCCATGCGGCGAATGATACGATGCCATCGCTATCGGCGGTACCGCGGTCGGGGACGAAGTCCAACACGAAGACGCCGGACTTTAGTAGAGCGCGACCGATGAAGAGACCGCCCTTCCTGTGGTATAGGCGAAATTCGTTGGAGTCCGAGTCGCACTCCAGGTGAATTCCTTTTGCCATTAACTGGCTGACGTTTAGTAAGTTGTATCCCAAGTTGTTGACGATGAGGACCTTGTTGAGTTGCAGTATAACGTTTGTCTCCATGGATTGTAACTGAACCACTCCTTGTCTGTTTGTCTTCAGGTTCTCGTTGTTGGCGACGGTGATGATGACGTCTCGGTTGAGACGTCGTTCTCGTTGCACGAACCGCCCAGAAGAACACATGTGTTGGCCGCAACAGCTGTCCAAGAACCAAGTGTTGCGTCCGGTGGGTTCTGAGTTCGCGACTGCAGCGTACGTTGGGTTGACCTGAAGTCCCTGTGAGCGCGGCGGCGATAGTTCTTCTTCATCGAGGGCGTAAGTTGGCGGTGAGCCGGGTGCGCAGTTGTCGATGTGTACCATGCAGTTGATGATATTCGGTGTATTTTGTGCAGATGTGGAAGAGTGCCTCGGCGGACTTACTTGAGTGGAAGCGACTTGTGGGTCTACTGGACGATAAGCTCGGGGACGTGTGCAGTTGACTTTGGTGTGTCCGGATGTTTGGGAGTTGTGGCAGAACGGCGGTACAATGGTGAGTCTTCTGTTGTTGCGTTGATCTTGCCTGCCGCGTCGGTTGTAGTTGTTGTCGTGTCTTCGTTGAGTGTAGAAGACTAATGGTTGTTGTTTCCTTGGTTGTCTTTCTTCAAACAGGTCCATCTCTTGTTGTTAAGCATGGAGCTCGGCGCAGAGGTGCATCTCCGAAATTCGTCCGTGGGCGCGAAGGAGCGAGCGGGTTGTTCGCCATTCTGGCCCGAGCCCAGCGAGGACAAGCGTCACGAAACTTTCTTCAGTGATTGTTCCTCCGCACCGAACCAGGCGGTCGCGGAGTGTCTGGCATCGACTCATATACTGCATCGCTTTTTCCCCGGTCTTCATCTGTATTGTTGTCAGCTGCTGCATGAGTCTGCTTTGTGTCACGCTGTCATTTGCTTGATAGAGGCACTTGAGGTGATGCCATGCGAGTTCCGCGGAGTTTCCGTAGCTCCTATACGTTCTGATGCTTTGCTATTCTTGTGGTGACAGGTTCTGTAGGAGATTTGTGTACGCCAGCAGCGACTGATAAGTGAAAATTTCTTGTTCTTTTGTGGTGCCGTTACTTGGGAATGGCAGGGACCCATTGAAGTATCCCAAGAGATGCGCAGCCTCCATCAGCAGCTCGAACTCAAAACTCCAGGTAAAGAAATCGTGTCCGTTGAATGGTGAGGATGTCTGCAGTTTAATCACGTATGAAAACTGCGCCCGGAGACTTAAAATCCCGTTTGGTGTCTGTTGTGATGCAGCTGCTGTTGGTTGGGCACGGGGCGGCATGAACTCGAACGTCCCCGGTGAAGAGTGATAAGGCGCAAAGGTAGGCGCTTGATTGTGTCGCCCGAACGATGAGTTGTCGAGACTCATTGGCGCTAATCCCATGTTTCCTCCGTTGCTTTGTGTTGAATGCGTAGGTGTCCTTGTCTGCTGCTGCTGGTCGAAGTGTGACATGAAGCTGAAGAACCTTTCCATAAGGTTCGGGTCCACGCTTGAAGAGGGTGATGGGGTCACCATTTCTGGTGCTCTTCCTATTGTTTCTTGAGCAGCGCCGGTCTCGGTTTGCAGTCCTGAAGTGTGCAGTCCAGAGTTGCCGGGTTGAGTATCTTGGGCACTAGGTGAGCCCGTAGAGGTTTTCTTGCCCTTGCTGTCCATGACTTGTAATCAATGAAGTCGTTGATGTGCTGATTGTAGATAGAGCGTAGTTGCTGGGAGTTTGGTCTCTGACCAGCTCTCATACCATGATGGGCTGAGAAAAGCCCTTAGGATCTTTCTAGAGACCAAGTGCCAGTTGTAAAAAGCTTGAGTAGTGCAGCTGAAGTTGAGGTAGTTGAATCCTTGTACTAGTATATGAGAACAAGTGATTGATTAAAAGAACAAGCATACAGCAATATATAGAAAGTGGGAAAGTAAAGCAGTTGTAGAATACAGTTGAAAGGGCGGTTTATCGAGTCGCACAGCGACTCGATTGTCGCTTCGGTTACCATCTTTGCAGTTGTAACTGTCAGTCGCAACCTCCAGTTGCGACCCTTCGAGTCCTTTCGTGTTGTTTGTCCATCCCCTCGTGTAACCTCCGTTGACTCGCGTACCCGTTACGATCTTCCTCGAGTGTGGTGTTACACTTCAGAAACGCTTAAGTCCTTGAGATATTTCCAACAACTTGTAACTTCTGAAAATCTTACTGTTCATTGATAATGGTCAGGGGTGGCGGGAGGTCCCTCTGAGAGACATTGCAAACAAAATGGTAACAGTGGAACAGAATCCATACATGACTGCATTGCAACGTGAAGTTAAGTGTGAATGTGCAATGCACTTCTCTGATGGACGGGCCTGCCCTTGGCTCTTGTACATTAAACCTCATGAATCAATTGTGCCTCAGGTCGTCCCCCTTACAGTCGCATTACAGTCATTTACTACCTCAGGGCTGACGTTTGTCGTATCTAGCAGTTTCCAGCTGCGAAAATCGACTGCTTTGTCGTCAGTTTGGGCTGGTTCTTTCTGGCGGGATTGTGCAGCTCGTGCAGTCCCTGTCTAGAACCAGACCAAAATTGCCCCAAGCTACTGTAGCGTTGATAGTTTGCAAAAACAAGTGGGTTTGTTCATTGGTTCGATGTGAAGAGATTTTTTCGCGATTGTAATCGGTTCCTTTGGTACAGAAAATCAGAACTCAGAGATCCAGTGCACTAGAGAGCGATAAAGCACGGTGATAGGTCGAAGTCCGTGCTCCGCTTGTACACCTGTTCTACGATATGGTTCTCAGACGAACAGTCCAAATTGCAATTCCCACCAGATCTTGTCACCCCTAGGGTCCCAATTGCAATTCTCGCCTCCTCGTGTCCCCCTACGTTCAGTACCAAACACCAGGTACCGAGCTGAACCGCATTAACCCCCAGATTCAGCGCGAAATGTTCGACATTTTGCACGAGAGTTACTGTGCATTTTCCGGGCTAATGTCCCGTTTGCCCGTGTTTTGAAATTTCTGGGGAACAGGCCCGAGCCTCATGAAAAAAACCGTCTTTATTAGCGTCGAGCAGGTGTAGAGAGAGTGCGAGTCGCCACTTCCTTTCGTCAATTTCTTTCGTCATTTTTTTCTAGCCTGTGGGTGTGTGTTGTGTTGCCGTTGGTGGTCGCGTTGAAATCATTTGGGAATACGACGAGAGGTGACTAATTTGGGCCCTCACTCCCCACCCACCCACACACAACCCCCCCCCCCCTCCCGCGCCCTCTCCTTCCCCCTTTTTTCCTCAACTCCGCTTCCTCCGCTCCGCTTCCTCCGCTCCGCTCCCCTCCTCTTTGTTCGGCGTTGATGATGGCCGATCACGTGTGGGGGGAAAAAAGAAGTCAGAGAGCGATGCAGCGCGGTTTCGGACCTTTCAGAAGGGGTGTTTGATTGTTTGGATGCGGTAGCTCGACGACACAACAGGGCATTGTGCTGTTCAACCTGTTTTCAGCTGCAGTTACCGCCGTGACTGGTGGGTTGGCAAGTGCTCATGCCGCGCAACAAAGATTGGCGGCGATCTCACATACCGTAACACACGGTCATCAGGGCAAGCACAGGCACGCGGATCACGTTCTAGCTATCTTCACGGCACGCGAGTGAGCATCGCGGTCACTCTCTCGTTTCTCTTTGGCGCCTATGGTATGCAGTCTATACTAAAGACTCTTTTCACATTGGCTTGCCTGAGATAAAGCTCTAGTGAGAGGTCGAGGACTCGATTCCAGACCAAAGACTCGCGTTTTTTTTGTGGCTTGAGCCAACTACCTAGCCAAAGCTTCTAGGAGCTTTCCGACCGCACGAGTTTTGTCGTCGAATATTGAGCCCCAGAGCTAGTCGCCTTTCGCAAGGGTCCGCCGGTGAACAACTGACGACGATCCTTAGATTATAAGTGAAACCCCGCCTGCTTAGGCTTGTTATACTGAACTAGTAGGGCCGTCGTGCAAGTTGACTTTTGAGTCGACTCAAAAAAACATTATGAGTGCAAAACCGCGGTGCTGCTTAGACGTATCTGTCATACTGAACGAGTAGGGGCCGTCGTGCAAGTTCCAACCACAGGTTAACTTATTCTCTCCTAAGGAAAATACATTCGCGAGTGCGCGAATCGTGCGAATCCCTTCGCGAGCGTCGCCAAAGTCCATGGTTCGTGGTTTCGTGTTTCGAGACGGTCCCAAAAGGTGACTGGCTTTCGTGAGCCAGGTCAAAGCGTTCCCCTTAGTTAGCCAACTCGCCATTGGAAGTCCCGTCAAAAGTGTTTCTTTTACGTAAGTAGTGGATAGGTGACAGCTTTCGGACGCGCGCTTAGTGACTGACACTTAAACAACCGTTGCTGAGGTCAAGCCGGGGCCGTTAGCTTCTATCAGCCATGGTTCTAGGGCGGCGCGCCCTATGGCGCACTCGAGGCGACTCGGGCGGAAGCCTCGACGTCCCGGGAAACGCGGGGACGGCCGGCAAAGCTGACGGCGCAGCGGCGGCGGACGACGACCTGGTCATGACGGAAGACTGGGACGCCGACGCGACGGCCGGCGCGGCGGGAAAAGCGGACGGCGGCGGTCACGGACTTGCGGCGGGCGGCGCGGGGGGGGACGGTAAAGGCGGCGGCGGCGGCGGTGTGGGCGAGACGATGGAGATTATGCTGGAGGACGGGCTGCAGCTGACGGTGGAGGTTGACTCTGGCGAGAAGCTTCTTAACGAGCTGGGATACAAGCAGGAGCTGAAGCGCGCGCTGGGATTCTTCGAGCTGTTCTCCATCGGGCTGTCCACCGTCACTGTCTTTACTGGCATCGTGCCGTACTATGGGTAAGGGGAACCCCAAGCTGCGTATTGAGTTAGGTGCGTAAGGCGCTGGCAGTGTGCCTTACTACGGGTAAGATATCCGCTCACAATCAACCCGCCTTCTCCCTCTGCACAATCCCCCCCCTCCTCCCCCCCACCCCACCTCCCCCTCCCCCCTCCCCCCCCCCCCCCAGGCCCCTTCTTGTCCCCCCACTCCCCCCCTACTCCCCATTCCACTCCTTCCCCCCTCAAAACACCCCCTGACCCACACAGCCCATTCTTCGTTCCACTCCCCCCCTCCCTTCCAATGCTTTGCGTTCCTCCACCCTTCTCCCACTTCCCCCCTCCCCCCACTTCCCCCCTCCCCCCACTTCCCTCCTCCCTCCTCCCCCCTCTTCCCTCCTCCCCACTCTTCCCATGCGTGCAGCGCCTCACAAGTCTCTCCCTCAGCCCTGAGGCCCTGTAGCATATGTGTGGTACTGGTGGATCACTGTCGTTTTCACCCACTCAACCCCTCTGCCCTATGGCCACGTTAATATCATTTCCGCCATTTCCCCCCTTCGTTACTCCCAAGCACTTAATACCGGCGGGCCAGCAGCCGTTGTGTGGCACTGGTGGTGGATCACTGTCGTCTTCACTCGCCCACCCCACCCTTTGTCTTCTCTCTGTCCCCGCTATCAACATCCTGCTATACGTACATCCGTAACAGCCAAGAGTTGGTGAACAGCGGGCCAGTGGCCATGGTGTGGTAGTGGTGGATGGATCACTGTCTTCGCCACTCGCCCACCTCTCCCTGTCCCCGTCGTGTCCCCCTATGGCTCTGCCTGTCCCCGCTATAATCATCCCCGGTATGATCACGTCCATTACAGCCAAGCGTACGTGAACGGCGGCCCGGTGGCCATCGTGTGGTACTGGTGGATCACCGTCTTCTTCACTCACCTCATCGCTCTCTCCATGGCCGAAATCTCCTCCTCCTTCCCCGTGAGTTCCTCTTGCCCCGTGAGTTCCTCTTGCCCCGTGAGTTCCTCTTGCCCCGTGAGTTCCTCTTGCCCCGTGAGTTCCTCTAGCCCCGTGAGTTCCTCTTGCCCCGTGAGTTCCTCTTGCCCCGTGAGTTCCTCTTGCCCCGTGAGTTCCTCTTGCCCCGTGAGTTCCTCTTGCCCCGTGAGTTCCTCTTGCCCCGTGAGTTCCTCTT
Organism: Closterium sp. NIES-67; assembly: GCA_027943415.1. NCBI lineage: Eukaryota > Viridiplantae > Streptophyta > Zygnematophyceae > Desmidiales > Closteriaceae > Closterium > Closterium sp. NIES-67. Next base: position 298,893 of record BQMB01002104.1, read on the forward strand.
GCCCCGTGAGTTCCTCTTGCCCCGTGAGTTCCTCTTGCCCCGTGAGTTCCTCTTGCCCCGTGAGTTCCTCTTGCCCCGTGAGTTCCTCTTGCCCCGTGAGTTCCTCTTGCCCCGTGAGTTCCTCTTGCCCCGTGAGTTCCTCTTGCCCCGTGAGTTCCTCTTGCCCCGTGAGTTCCTCTTGCCCCGCGAGTTCCTCTTGCCCCGCGAGTTCCTCTTGCCCCGCGAGTTCCTCTTGCCCCGCGAGTTCCTCTTGCCCCGCGAGTTCCTCTTGCCCCGCGAGTTCCTCTTGCCCCGCGAGTTCCTCTTGCCCCGCGAGTTCCTCTTGCCCCGCGAGTTCCTCTTGCCCCGTGAGTTCCTCTTGCCCCGTGAGTTCCTCTTGCCCCGTGAGTTCCTCTTGCCCCGTGAGTTCCTCTTGCCCCGTGAGTTCCTCTTGCCCCGTGAGTTCCTCTTGCCCCGTGAGTTCCTCTTGCCCCGTGAGTTCCTCTTGCCCCGTGAGTTCCTCTTGCCCCGTGAGTTCCTCTTGCCCTGTGAGTTCCTCTTGCCCCGTGAGTTCCTCTTGCCCCGTGAGTTCCTCTTGCCCCGTGAGTTCCTCTTGCCCCGTGAGTTCCTCTTGCCCCGTGAGTTCCTCTTGCCCCGTGAGTTCCTCTTGCCCCGTGAGTTCCTCTTGCCCCGTGAGTTCCTCTTGCCCCGTGAGTTCCTCTTGCCCCGTGAGTTCCTCTTGCCCCGTGAGTTCCTCTTGCCCCGTGAGTTCCTCTTGCCCCGTGAGTTCCTCTTGCCCCGCGAGTTCCTCTTGCCCCGCGAGTTCCTCTTGCCCCGCGAGTTCCTCTTGCCCCGCGAGTTCCTCTTGCCCCGCGAGTTCCTCTTGCCCCGCGAGTTCCTCTTGCCCCGCGAGTTCCTCTTGCCCCGTGAGTTCCTCTTGCCCCGTGAGTTCCTCTTGCCCCGTGAGTTCCTCTTGCCCCGTGAGTTCCTCTTGCCCCGTGAGTTCCTCTTGCCCCGTGAGTTCCTCTTGCCCCGTGAGTTCCTCTTGCCCCGTGAGTTCCTCTTGCCCCGTGAGTTCCTCTTGCCCCGTGAGTTCCTCTTGCCCCGTGAGTTCCTCTTGCCCCGTGAGTTCCTCTTGCCCCGTGAGTTCCTCTTGCCCCGTGAGTTCCTCTTGCCCCGTGAGTTCCTCTTGCCCCGTGAGTTCCTCTTGCCCCGTGAGTTCCTCTTGCCCCGTGAGTTCCTCTTGCCCCGTGAGTTCCTCTTGCCCCGTGAGTTCCTCTTGCCCCGTGAGTTCCTCTTGCCCCGCGAGTTCCTCTTGCCCCGCGAGTTCCTCTTGCCCCGCGAGTTCCTCTTGGCCCGCGAGTTCCTCTTGCCCCGCGAGTTCCTCTTGCCCCGTGAGTTCCTCTTGCCCCGCGAGTTCCTCTTGCCCCGCGAGTTCCTCTTGCCCCGCGAGTTCCTCTTGCCCCGCGAGTTCCTCTTGCCCCGCGAGTTCCTCTTGCCCCGCGAGTTCCTCTTGCCCCGTGAGTTCCTCTTGCCCCGTGAGTTCCTCTTGCCCCGTGAGTTCCTCTTGCCCCGTGAGTTCCTCTTGCCCCGTGAGTTCCTCTTGCCCCGTGAGTTCCTCTTGCCCCGTGAGTTCCTCTTGCCCCGTGAGTCCCTTGCCCCGTGAGTCCCTTGCCCCTTCCCTCTCTCTTTTTAAGTGCCTCCTCTTCCCCATCTCCTCCTCCTTCCCCGTGAGTCCCCCCTCCTCTCCTTGTGAGTCCCCCCTCCTCTCCTTGTGAGTCCCCCCTCCTCTCCTTGTGAGTCCCCCCTCCTCTCCTTGTGAGTCCCCCCTCCTCTCCTTGTGAGTCCCCCCTCCTCTCCTTGGGGGCCCCCCCCACTCTCCTTGTGAGTCCCCCCTCCTCTCCTTGTGAGTCCCCCCTCCTCTCCTTGTGAGTCCCCCCTCCTCTCCTTGTGAGTCCCCCCTCCTCTCCTTGTGAGTGCCCCTCCTTCTGTCCTCTAGACGAGTCAGCCCTCCCCCCCCCCTTTCCTGTCTTCCTACCCTTGTCAGTGGATTTTCCTAATCTTTCGCTCTCCCTTCTTTCAATACCCTTCCATATCTCTCTCTCCCCCTCCTCTCAGGTGGCCGGGTCGCTCTTCTTCTGCTCCGCAGCTCTGCCTGGGCCAAAGCACAACTCATCAGAAGCGAGCCAAGAGCATAACTCTCCCTTCTTTCGCTATCGCACTCAATCTCTCGCTTCTCCCTCCCCTCAGGTGGCCGGGTCGCTCTACTTCTGGTCCGCAGCACTGGCTGGGCCAAAGCACGGCCCATTTGCTGCTTGGATCACGGTACAAAGGGCTTCAAGTGTTGCTGCTTGAACGGCTTGAGGGGGTTGCAGTTTGAAGGGCTTGAGGGGGTTGCAGTTTGAACGGCTTCAAGTGTTGCAGCTTTAATGGCTTCAGGGGGTGCTTGTAGTCTGAATCACTTCAAGTCTTGCTGCTTGAATAGCTGGCTTCAAAAGTGACTTGACTGGTTTTGAAGGTTGCAGTTTTAAAGACATGGCATGCTACTTTCTGGTCTGATCCGATGTGTATGCTGCACCCCCACATCTGCCTCCACTATTCCCCCACCTCCATATCTCGCATTCTCCTTCCCTTCATCTCGCCCCGATCCTTCCTTCCTCTCCTTCTCCTCGCCCTTCTCCAGGGGTGGTTGGAGTTTCTTGGCCTTTCTGTGGGCTTGGGCGGCGTCTCGTATGGCGGTGTGTTAATGCTACAGTACACCGTGCTCGTTGCCACAGGTACTCTCACCCTGCTTTACTTGGTATCAGAGCAGAGCCCCCTTGCACAACACGCCCTGGCAGGCAGTAGTGCATGGTGCCCCCATGGTGGCAGTACTGCTCCCAGGAACATTCCCCATGGTGGGTAGACATGGGCAGCATGCCGAGCCTTGCTCGACTCGGCTCGACTCGAACCCGAGCCAGGCAAAAGTCGAGCCGAGCCGACTCGGCTCGACCCGAGCCAGCTGGCCCAAAATGGTTGGTTGGACTCGGGGGTTCAGGGTCGAGCCAAGGGTCGCCTCGACTTTGGCTTGGCTCGGCTCGACTCGCCAAAAAGGTTTCTTCTGCAGGTTTTGAAAAGGTCTTGCTAGATCGCTGTAAAGGTTCTGCAGGTGAAGGTCCCTAAGCCCTTACATCCTTCCTACAACACCAAAAGGTAGTCGAAAAAAATCTGAAGTATCGGCGTTGGTGGAGGAGGAGAGAGGGCAGGGTAGGGTGGCGAAATAGCTCAGATGTACGCTTAGGCTCGATGGCGAAAACGTAGAATGGATTGTCAACTTCCAGAGAGGTCGAATTTTTACCCCCCACGGGCGAGCCGCGCGCTTCGGGAGTTGAGCCAAAGTCGAGCCAAAGTCTAGTCGGCTCGACTTCGGCTCGCCCTGAAATTTGCGACGAGTCGAGCCGAGCTGCGCGGCTCGACCGGCTCGACCCGGCTCGACTCGGGTCGAGCCGAGCTTAGCTCGGCATGCTGCCCATGTCTAATGGTGGGCATAGAGAGAAGAGAAGAATGTAGGCATGAGCAAAACTGGGTAATTACCCGACCCGACCCGGTTTTGCTATACCCGACCTCGGGTCGGGTAATTTCGGGTCGGGTCCGGGTCGGGTAATATGTTCACGACCCTTACCCGGACCCGGATTTTGTTAGGCGGGTATTTTAATACCCGCCAGGCGGGTCCGGGTATACCCGACCCGGCATAGCTTAAAGGCGGGTAATGCTACCCGCCCTTTCAATAAGGCCTAAACGAGGTGTTTTTTTGGTTTTTTTTTTTGCCTGTATTCGTCTAACTGTCTCCTAGGGTTGAGACAGCAATGTGGTCATGGGAAAAAAAATTGGCACGCATTTCAGGGGGTTTGTTGCCACCACCACGCTACACCTTACTTGTGTTGCTTCCTCGGGTTTCGTTTTCATTGGATGTAGATATACGTAGTATGAATTAAGTGCACACATTTCACTCTGCGTACGTTCACAATCACTTGATAAGCAGGATGCCATGTCTGCATGGCCCTACAGCTCAATGCTGGGTCCGGGCATGGCACAAGCAAGGACACGAATGTACGTCACAGGAAAAACTGTTCATAGGGGCTAACCCTGTACCCACGCCTCACAACCCCTCGTCGTCACCCTCAAGGCACAGCCCCCCCATGGCCCGATCCAACGTCGCCAGTGGGAGGCTGCCGTCGGCGCGCTGTGCCATCCATGACTTGAGAGTCATGGATGCACGCACCTGAGCAGTGCTCAGGCGGTGACGCTGCCAGGTGACCACGTTCCGCCCCTGGCTGAACGCCCGCTCGCTCGGTGCCGAGGTTGCAGGGATGGCAAGGTAGTCTCGTGCCATCGCCTGCAACCCCGGGTACGACGAGCGCGTGCGCCACCATTGCAGCGGACACCCGTCCATGTCCAAGCGCGCCTCCTGCAGGTACCTCTGAACCTCGTCCGGCGCGGCCACTCCCGTTCTCGCCTCAACCTCTGCCATTGCCGAGCCGAGCATGTCAAACAAGCGCCCCCCACCTCGGGCCCTGGCAACACTCCTCCCCCCCCCGTCCCGCGCTCCCCCTGTGCTCGTCCCCTCCTGGCCCCCGTCCACCGCACGCCTGCTCTGCTCGTCCAGGTAAGACTGCAAGCGCGCCCTGACCCATGTCACCACCTGCTCCAATGTGACGTCGCGCACCGCCCTACGCCCCCCAGCGGCCTCTCCCGCTAGCTGAGGGTGGGCCCCCTCCCACCGTTCAAGCTGGAAGTACAGCTGCTTGAACCTGGGATCCAAAAATGTCGCCACTGCCAGCTCCATGCTGATGCCGTACACATACTTCTTCAGTACCTTTAGAGCTGCCTCCGACAACAGCTTGCACAGCTCCCCGGTACTTGGGTCGTGGTAGAGGCGCTCAAGCTCATCCATGAGCAGGTTGTACTGCGGCACCACTGCTGCGGCAGTGGGGTACAACGACCCCTCTGCCGCAGTAGTGATGTCATGGAAGGGCTTGAGGAATTCCACCAGAACCCTCAGAGCGTCCCAATGCGCGTCCGCGAGGCGGACACGCGCAGCCTGTTCGCGCGTCCGCTTGTCACGTGCCGACTGTGGAATGGGGGATTCAGAGGAACATGCAGTAGCAGAGGGGGAAACTCATATTTGGGGAGGGTAATAGGCATGGGCGGACCTGGGAGACTGTCAGCATTTTAGAATGGAATAAAAAAAACACGCGAATTATGGCATTCCAGGAGATAGGGAACCATACCTCGAGTCCTGAGAAGTACAGCAAGATAGGATCTTTCAGCTTCAGGAAGCACTCCACCATCTCAAAGGACGACCCCCACCGCGTGGGGGTGTCGCTGATGAGGCGGAGAACGTGGCCGCCCTGACCTGCCAGTCGCAGCTGCTCGTCCTCGAACGCGTCCGAGCGCGTCGTGCTCCACCCAATGAACGATGCAATCTCCCGCATACGCTTGAGCGGCTCGAGGACTGCTGGGACACCAAGTGCCTTCTGGACCGCGAGGTTCAGAATGTGCGCCAGACACCTGAAGGAGGAAAGTCCATGGCATGGCATGGCATGGCATGGCAGCACCACACACCTGAAGAAGATTCCGGGGTTCAACACTGGTGGGTTGCGGGCGTCCTCGGTCTCCGGATCGCCAGTCAGTATCTTGAGCGCCTTGATGTTGTTCTCGGCATTGTCCGTCGTGATGCCGAGCACAGAGTCCTTCAGCCCCCAATCCAGTATGACTGTCTCCAATGTCTCTGCAATCAGCACCCCGGTGTGCGATCCCTGAATCTCCTCAAACTCTAGCAGCGCCTGGCGCAGCTGAAAGTCTGTCGTGATCCAGTGCGCTGTGACGGCAAGGAAAGCATCTTGCGTCGGGCTGGACCAAATGTCCGTGGTGAGGGAGACCTTCCCCACCGCACCATCGCCGACAATGTCCTGCAGCTGGCGCTCAAGCGCGGCTTCGCTCTGCACGAGCATGTCGCGAGCGAGGCGGAAACGGGAGCCGAGCATTTCTGCAGCGGGAGGATTGAGGAGGCGGGTGTAGCGGCGGAACTGGGGAAGGGAGGGCAGGGGAGGGGGAAGGGGGAGTAGGTGGACGTGTGCAGAAGTGCCGCTATACATGGTCGGGGTGATAATCCATAACAACACGTGGGAGGTTGAAAATGCGCAGATGTGAACGAGCGCATGTGCTTAGAAACTTGTCTCTGTCAGTTCTTACCGAGGGGCGGTCGACCAGGCGAAACGGAAGGGCCGCGTCTGCGAACAGCTCGATGAGAGCGTGGCGCAGACGCTCCTGCGTGACGCGACGACCGAAGAACTGAGGGATCTGCCGTTGACCCGCATCGACACTCGCACCCGAACCGCCCGTGCCCGCACTCTGGAGGTCGGGGTATGCGTCAGCGTGCTCCCACGGGTCTGGTCCGCCTAGAACCCCCGGGTACCCCTTCGCCGGAAACTCCAACCCCGGCTGCTTGTTGGGATCAGTGAATAGGCGATACCAGATCTGTAGGTGAGGCATGTGGAACGAGCGCATGTGCTTCCACGCCGAACCAGTGCTGCTCTCACCCCAACCGATCGGCACCTCGCATACCTTGCAGCATCGCGCCCCATCCTCCCCCTCTGGCTGAAAGAACATCCCCTGCATAAGCCCAGGGACAGTACCCCAATAACCGACTGTCACCTGAGAGCTGTCGCTCGCTCGCGACCGCTTATGCTGTCCACCCGTGCCCCCTCCCCCCCCACGTGGGGTGACAGGCCGCCCCGGCGCAAGCGTACCACACTCCGCATGACCCCCTCCCCCACGCCCTCAGCATCCCCAAAGCGCGCTGCATCCCCACCACCGACCTCCATCTCCCCCGCACTATTACTGCCACTGCCGGCACCAATCGCCCCTGCCCTCCCCCCACCAGGTCCACCACGGCCGCGACCTCTTCCCCTCCCTCTCCCCCTTCCCCTGCCCCTCCCCCTCGCCCTCCCCTCCCCCTTCCCCTCCCCCTTCCCCTCCCCCTCCCCTTGTCCGATCCATCTCCTGACACCTCGTCCACCTCTTCCTCCGCATTGGGATGCCACTCCTGGTCACCCTCGCCCCCCCCCCCCCTCCACCACCCTGCCCACCGTTCCCCCCCCATGGGTTGCCCCATGCTCCCCCCCTCCTGCATCGCCCGCCTCCACCTCTTCCAGGAAGTCATCGTCCTCTCCCCCCTCATCCGCACGGACACGGCTCGCCAATGCAAAACTCTGGCGGCCGCTAGGGAGAGGGAGGCCTATCAGAGATGCTCCAGGAATGGCACCGCTCTGGAGCCCGCCACCCTCAACCCTCCCGCCCCCGAAAGGGACGGGACGCCCGTCACGGTCGTAGAATTGCATGACGGGACAGTTCCGTACCCTAAACTATGCGCTACGGCAAGGATTTCGAGTGGGCGAATAGTTCGTGTAACTCTAGATCTCCAAAACCCTAACTCCCACGCGCAACCAAGTTCTCGCCTCCGTTTTGTGTTACCTAAACCCTAAGTAATGTTGGGAGAACACGTTTAGGATGCGGGGAGTGTTTAGACTAATGTGGGCGCTCTATTAAGGTGGCGCGTCTATGGTAGGGACGGAACGAAACTAGATCTGGAAAGTTGGGTTGGAAATTTCGACCAAATGGTCGAAATTTCCAACCCTCCGCAATTTAGGTCGCGCTGCTGCCGACGGGTAGCAGCGCGACCCGATTTCGGGTCGGGTATACCCGACCCGACTTCGGGTATTTACCCGAACTCGGGTATGTAATACCCGACCCGGCGGGTACCCGCTACCCGCGTCGTCGGGTAGAAATTCGGGTAGCGGGTATCAAATACCCGCCCGGGTAACCCGGACCCGACCCGCCGGGTATTTTACAGGATTTCAAATACCCGACCCGCCCTAAAAGCGGGTCCGGGTACCGGGTACCCGACCCGGTCGGGTAGTTTGCTCAACCCTAGAAGAATGCTCCTTTTGACTTTCTCTCAACTGGTCCTTCGGTATTAAGCTTATATCCTCTCTCCCGCTGTCTTCATTCTCTTACTCGCCACCCCATATCCTCTCCCTGTCCCCCTCTCTCACCACTCTCCCCACCAGAAGGGGCTAAGCCTGGGGCTGCCTACCTCTTGAGCCAATAACAGTCGTTTGCCATCACAACCAGTGCCATTAACTTCTGCAGCCTCCTCAACTCCTTCTATCCCCTTCCCTCTCTCCCTCTCTCTCTACCTCTCACTCTCCCTCTCCCTCTCCCTCTCCCTCTCCCTCCCATCTCTCTCCCACTTCTCACCAGGAGGGGCCAAGGGCGGGGGCTATCTGTTGAACAACTACCAGCCCTTTGCCATAACAGCCAGCCGGTGCTGCTGTCTTCTAATGTCCCCCTTTCTTTGAGGCGCCTCAAAAATAGACTCCTCACGCCAGCCGGTGCTGCTGTGTTCTAATGTCCCCCTTTCCTTCTCCCCCTCCCATCTCTCCCCCCACCAGGAGGGGCTAACGGCGGGGGCTATCTGCTGACCAACTACCAGTCCTTTGCCATCACAGCCGGTGCCATCATCTTCTGTGGCATTCTCAACTCCTTCTCGATCAAGTTCATCGGCCGACTGGCCGTCATAAGCGCGGTCTACCAGGTATGTATGTATGTTGCTGCAGCGCCATGCCTCATTTCCGCTTGGGTAGCGACATAACAGCATGCTACATTTCCTCCTCAACTCCCTGATCAATCAAGCGCATCGGCCGACTGGCCGTCATAAGCGCGGTCTACCAGGTATGTTGCCTGTGTTAGAAAACAAGAATGTGTACGGAATACATTCCCTGTGCTATCACATAAGCAGCATTCCACATTTCCTCCTCAACTCCTTCTTAATCAAGGTCATCGGCCGACTGGCCGTAGACATGGTCATATCGCATCGCATCGCGTTTAGACATGGTCAAAACGTGATGCGATGTGATATCGCATTGCATTCTTTCTTATCGCGCATTATATCGCAGCGATGCGAAATCGCATCGCTGCGATATGTTAAAAAAAAAACCGAAATCGCATATCGCGTTTTAGGGGCGATATTTAAAAATATCGCCTAAAAAAAGCGATGCATCGCGCGATGCGATATAATATCGCATCGCATTTAGGGGCCACTGTTTTCCCGCCCTAAAAAACGTGTTCCCACACCACAGGGCACGACAATGGTGGCTCTCCTAGGTTCACGCGGAATTAGGTAAGTGAATTGACGGGAGATGGGAATATCTTGGTCCCTCTCTCATGTGGAGCGTGTTTGAGGGGAAGGGGTTGGATTCTGTAGATGCAGGGGAGTTTAGTGCGGTTGAAGTGGTGGAAATTGGTTGGAGTTCCAATCAATTGACTTTGGGGGTCGAGATTTCAGTCCAACCCCCTAAATCCCTTCAACCGCACACCACAACATCCCATCCAGAAAACCCACTCGCCAACCACCCACCACCGCCAACCATAACAAATTTGAACCCCCACCAAACTCCCCTCCCTCAACCACACTGCACTCCTTCCCTTCTAGAATCTCCAACCCTTCCTCTAATGTGCTCCAAGCTCTGCTCCTCACACAAACTCCTCCCCCCCAAACTGCCGCTTGCCATTTCCGCGCGCCATTCAGCAAGAGAAACCTAGACTAGCTTACCATCTATTTTCGCTAAGTTCATGGCCCTCGCCCATGTCCCTCCCCTTGCTGGCGAAATTCCGCGACGCGAAACGCGAAAGTATCGCGCGCGATATCTTTTTATCGCTTATCGCATTTTATCGCGCAAAGAATAGCGCGATAAAAACGCGATATCGCAAATATCGCGCGATATTATCGCATCGCATCGCCGCGATATTCTTAAAAAAATAAGAAGATAAATCGCTATCGCAAAATGCGATATAACGCGATGTGATGCGATTTAACCATGTCTAATCGCGTTATATCACATTTTGCGATTGCGATTTTTATTTTATATTTTATAAATATCGCGGCGATGCAATGCGATTATATCGCGCGATTTTTGCGATATTGCGTTTATAGCGCACTTTTTTGGGCGCGATAAAATGCGATTCGCGATATTAAAAAATCGCCCGCGATATTTGGAGCTCGCCAATTTTTTTTTGCTGTTTATTTATTAGAAGCGACGTTGTAATGGTGTGTTGTGCCCCTGTTTGAAACCCTTCGGCAGTTCCCAGTTATCTGACTATCCAAATTGCTGCTGTAGTTTACTTAACCCTGAAATTTAGCCCCGGCGATGCGATATTTTATCGCATCGCGCAATATATCGCACTCTACAGACAGCGTGATATTTACAAATATCGCACATAAAACGCGATATGCGATTTTGGGTTTTTTCAAAAATCGCATCGCCACGAATAATGCGCGATAAGTCAAAATGCTATGCGATATCGCATCGCATCGCATTTTGACCATGTCTAACTGGCCGTCATGAGCGCGGTCTACCAGGTATGTATGTGTGTTGCATGCAGCGCCGTGCCACTCGACACCTCATTTCCTCCTCAACTCCTTCATCAAGGTCATCGGCCGACTGGCCGTCATGAGCGCGGTCTACCAGGTATGCATGTATGTTGTATGCAGCGCTGTGCCACGCCACACCTCATTTCCTCCTCAACTCCTTAATCAAGGTCATCGGCCGACTGGCCGTCATGAGCGCGGTCTACCAGGTATGCGTGTATGTTGCATGCAGTGCCGTGCCACGCCACACCTCATTTCCTCCTCAACTCCTCCTCAATCAAAATCACCGGCCGGCTGGCTGCAATGAGCGCTGTTTACCATCTATGAAACATAACATCCTGGAAGCACGGTGCATTCACCTTCCTGTTTCACCCTGTTGACAGCGCAGCACAGGTAGTAGCAGGGCTCACGATTGAGTTTTTTTTAATCCGGATTCCCCAAGATTCGATGTCTAAATGCTTCAATTCCAGGAGGGATGTTATAGTACCATGCGTTTTTAATATCCTATGTTTTATTAGGATTTAGCCTGGCGATTTGGAAACGCCTTGAACTGGTGAAAAAACGGCCTCTTTTTTTTTTTTTTTTTTTTTTTTTTTTTTTCCTCTTGAATCCGGATTCGGCTGAAAAACATCCGGAATTTGTGTGAATTTCCGGATGTTTACTCTTCTATTGTGGGCCCTGACAGGTAGCCCTGTTGTCTCTGGTTCTTCTGTGCATAGCAGCATCTAGTTCTTTCAGTTCCAATCCAACCCCCCTTATTCTTTCTTGCTTCTACCGCGTGACAGGAATCTAGTTTTGAGGCGCCTCAAAACTAGACTCCTAGCCCGTTGACTCTGGTTCTTCTGTGCACAGCAGCATCTAGTTTGTACAGTTCCAACCCCCCTTACTTTTTTCTTGCTTCTATTCTACCTTGCCTTTATTGCCCAGATGGGCCTTGGAGTGGGGATTATGAGTCTGCTGCGTTTTGGTGATAATGATAATTCTCAACAACCTAACACAGCCTGCAGAGGCGATCATGCCTCTGCTGCCATCATAGCAGGACCGGTGCTGCCTCTGCTCCCGTCTCTGCTGCCTCTGCTGCCATCATAGCAGGACCAGTGCATCAAGTCATCCCATCCCATCTCCCGTCTTCCACCCTCTTTCCCCGGTCAATGCTTTCCCCCCTTCCTTCCCAGATGGGTCTCGCCATAGTGATCATGATTCTGCTGCCATCAGTAGCGCCGGTGCATGCACCAAGTCATCCCATCACCCCTTCTTCCGCCCTCTCTCCCTGACCAACGCTTCTCCCTTCCTTCCCAGATGGGTCTCGCCATAGTGATCATGATTCTGCTGCCATCAGTAGCGCCTGTGCACCAGACGCCATCCTTCGTCTTCACTCACTATGACGTGCAGCTAGACGTCTCCCTGCTGCCCACTGTGGTGAGTAGTACCGCTCTGCACCTCCTGTACTGATTTGTACTGCCCTTTTCAGCCATTACCAGTCAGAATCACCCAGCTCGGATGCTCTCTTCAATGTGATCAGGCAACTTGAAGGTTGAATGAGTGAGTATGGAGTTTAATTCAAAATCTCAGATGCTCTCTTTAATGTGATCAGGCAAAGGTTGAATGGGTGAGTTCGGAGTTTCATTGAAAGGCTCAGTCTCTCTTCAACGTGCTTATGCCATCCCTTCCTGAGTCGATTGGGGAGTGAGTGGGGAGGTTAATTCTATAGTTTCTACATTTGCACTGGTTTGCCCTACCACGCACGTTCGTGGCAGTCATGCATCCCTCCCAGCCATGCATCTCTCTCTCCCACCCATGCATCTTTCCCACCCATGCATCTCCCAGCACTCCCCCGTGGGCTCTTCAGCCCCACATTGGTATACGATTTCAGGTTTAGTCATAGGATAAGCACATGCACATGCACATGCACATGCACATGCATATACTAACCCTAATCCCTGACTTGGTGACCCACATGGCAGCTAACGTGCTGATGCCATCCCTTCCTGAGACGATTTTTGAGGCGCCTCAATCAAAACCATGAGTGACGACGGCACATGGCTGGCATGGTAGCTATCGTGCTCATGCCGTAGCCCGTAGGTGATTTTCGAGAATTCTCAAATATCACCTGAGACTATTTTTGAGGAGTCTATTTTTGAGGCGCCTCAAAAATAGGCTCCTCACGTGCTCATGCATGCCGTAGGTGATTTTCAAGAATTCTCAAAAATCACCTGAGACGAGTTTCGAGGTGCCTCAATCACTGACGACACACGGCATGGCAGCCAACGTGCTCATGCCATCTCTTCCTCATCCACACCCCTTCCCCCCCTCCAGGCGCATCCCTTGTGGCGACAATGCAGCTGTGGTCGTCCTCAGTACGCACTCTACGCCTACGACACCGTGGCCCACATGGGAGTTAGTGTGCTCATGCAACCCCACCCCTATCCACCTGTAACCCCATCCCCCGTCTCCCTTTCCCTCCTCAACCTCCCAAGCATACGCCTTCGTGGCAGCGATGGAGCTGTCGCAGTACTCCTCAGTGCCTACGGCACGGTGGCCCACATGGCGGAGGAGCACACAGCCACCATTCACCTGTCTCTCACTCTATTCACTGCCGTCCTTTCCCCCTCGCTTCCCCCCCCCAGGCGTATGCCTTCGTGGCAGCGATGCAACTGTCGCAGTACTCGCTGTACGCCTACGACACGGTGGCGCACATGGCGGAGGAGACCAAGCGCTCCGACCGCACCTCCCCCGCCAGCATGGTGCTCTGCCTCTCAGCTGTCAGCCTGCTGGCATGGGGGCTGCTGGTGGCGTTCACCTTCTGCATCCAGGATGACGCTAATCTCACCAGCCCAGACAGTGTCACCGGGGGGCAGCAGATTCTGGTTACCATCATTTGGGAGGTCTTTCTGGCTCGGTGAGTGGCTCAGTGAGTGAGGTATCTCTCGAGTCAACCGTGGTGAGCCTGCTCGCATGGGGGCTGCTGGTGGGCCTTCACGGTGTGCATCCGGGATGATGATGATCTCACCAGCCCGGGCAGTGTGACCGGGGAGGAGCAGATACCCGGTGGCCATCATTTGAGAGGTCCTCCTGGCTTGGTGAGTGGCTCTGCCAGTTGTAGTTTGGATAGAAAATTTGGCTTGAAAAATGACTTGAAAAATGGCACTTAGTAGTTTGGTATGTGGCTCGGTAATTAGTTTGATGTGTGGCAATGATCTGTGCCTGTGACTGTCCGTGTGTGCCTGTATGTGTGTGCATCCAACCATCGTTTTCCTGTTCCCCTTTCTTCTTACACCATCCTTTATCCCATGCACGCCACTTCGCCCCACTGCTTCTTCCTCGGACCCACCACAGCTTTGGCACCGGCACAGGGGCAGTGGTGCTGCTGTCACTCATCTACGTCGCGTTCCTCTTTGGCGTCTTCGCGGGGATCCTTGCCGCGTCTCGAGCGGTACGTTCCCCATCCCCATCCCCATCCCCATCCCCATCCCCATCCCTCCCGGTGCTTGCTCACCTCCAAACCCCTCCTCTCATGCCTGTTAATCTCTCTCATCTATGTCGATCTCCTCTTTGACATCTTTGCTGGGATTTCTGGCGCGTCCAAGCAGGGAGCTCCCCATCCCTCCCCCCCTCCCTGTGCTCGCTCATCGTCGACCCCCTCCCTGTGCTCGCTCATCTTCGACCCCCTCCTCTTATGCATGTTAATCTCGCTTGGTACCTTTCCGCAAGAAGTACTCACCTGGTGCAGGTAGATAGATACTTGACAAGCGCTTGCCCTTCGCGCGTGAACCACGACACCGCACCACACCACACTCCACCTCACTCTCCTCTCCCTGTCCACCTTTCCATGCCCCATGCCCCCTGGTTCAGGCATACGCCATATCCCGAGACAAAGGTCTCCCCTTCGCCTACCTGTGGCGGCGGGTGAACCGCGAGAAGACGCCCATCTACTCCGTGTGGCTCTGCTGCGGCGTGGCCATCCTCTTCTCGCTACCCCTGCTCAAGGACGCCTACCTCTTCACCGCCATCACCTCGCTGGCCACCGTCGCCTGGGTGGGGGGCTATGCGGTCCCGATATTCTTCCGCCTCATCCAGAGGGAGGAGGACTTCGAACCGGGGCCGTTCTATCTCTCCAAATACGTCGGAGTGTGGGGCAGGTGAGCCGATGGACCCTCTCTCCCCGCTCAAGGACCCTCGCTCCCCTCTCAAGGACCCTCTCTCCCCTCTCAAGGACCCTCGCCCCCCTCTCAAGGACCCTCTCACCCCTCTCAAGAACCCTCTCTCCCCTCTCAAGGACCCTCGCCCCCCTCTCAAGGACCCCCCTCTCTAGTCCTTCCACCCTGTCAACCTCTATGCAACTGCAAGAAGCTCATCAACTGCAGGAAGCTCATCAACATCGGAGCGATCCTCTTTGTCCTGTATACAGTCTGCATCTCTATGCTGCTGGTGTTCATCCCTCGGTCTTGTCCCTCTCATTCCCCCGCCCTCTATCTTGTCCTCTCCCTTTCCCTTCTGCCCCACCCCTCTCTCTCCCCCCACAGGAGACTCATGAACGTTGGAGCCATCTTTTTTGTCCTCTTTACAGTCAGCATCTTTATGCTGCCGGTGACCTTCCCCATCACCGCAACCAACTTCAACTACGCGTGCGTCGGCATTTTCGCGGTTGTCTCCTTCTTCCTCGTCTGGTGGTTCCTCGACGCGCGCAATTGGTTCGTAGGGCCATTCTTGGATAAGGCAGCCACCAACAACCAATCCAAATACGCCGCTGGAAGATGGTTCATGTAGCTCTGGAGTTTACCCAGTCAAAGGCGAGTTGACTCAGTCAGAGGCTGTTGAGATGGCTTTGGACCGGCTGAAGGCCGCCTTTTGTGTGGATAAGGCAGCAGCAACCAACAACCTACGCAACTGGGTTGGGAGATGCTTCAAGTACGGTAGCTCGTGTTTTCGCTTAGATCGAACAGCAATAAGTCCCCCTCCCCCTCCCCACCAGGGCTTATATTATAAGAGTAAATCACTGATTCTCTGGAAATCAGAGTCGTTTTTTTAAACCACTCTGATGGTCTTGGGTAAAATTTTAAAAGTATAGATTTTCTCTGATTTATCAGAGTTGGCCTAAGTGTCATAAAAGCTAGGTAGCTAGGAAGGGTAGGCGGCCATGGAATGGCGTGAGGGTTTAGGCTAGGAAAGTTGACAAGAGAAAAGAGAGGGAGAATAGAAGAGAGGCATACAAGGAGGGGGGTTGTACCCTCTACGGTTGGTGGCAATAACACCTACCAAGCCTACCAATTATATAACAAAATATTATAATTTTTAACACACGTAGTGTTTTTCAAAAATTGTGTATTGTGAAAGCGAAGCTGATTGTACTGAAGCGTTGGGCATCGTCGAAGCGCGCTACTCGCCCTTCTCCAACTACATATACGTGGGTTGGAGCTCATTTACCTCCACCCACGTCTCTCATTTTTCAAACGGCTCAGTCAACTTTCCCGCTCTAGCTTTTCTCCCGTTCAAGCTGGCTAAGACTAGAACTTTGCCTCACGGCGAGTCTCCCTCGACTCTTCTCTCCGACATTTTTAAGTTTCACCGATCCGTCATGGCTCTGACTACGAATAATCGCGGCGAGTCCAACGTCGTCACCGGCCACCCCAATTCCGAGTCTACTCGCCAAGCCCCGGAAATTGCGGGCGACCGGCGCAACAAGCGTCGGGCAGAAGAAGGGGCGGCCGCCCCAACTGGGGTTGACGTTCTGCTGGGAGGGGGCGAGGTCAACAGTCAGCCTGCTAACGCGCCCCCGCCCCCTTCTGAGCCACACGCGCAAGTGGCTGGGCAGAGCCAGCCACTCGCGCCTGACGCCGAGCAGCAGCACGCGCCAGCCCTGCAAGTGGCGGGTCCTTCTCGCCAGCGAAAAAGGGGGCGCGCGGCTGCCTCGTCTGATGTGCCGCCCACCCCGACATTGACCCCGTCGTTGACCCCTGCGCAGGTCAACGCGCTGTTGACGCTGTTACAGCAGCAGGCGACAAGTGTTACGGCCGCCAAAACTGCTCAACCTGTTGCTTCTGAATCTGCTAAAAAAGAACCTGCAAAAACAGAAAAGGCCACACGCAGAACCAAGACGCCACGCCTCGCCAAAGACGCCGTCGCCAGCATCCCGCCTGCCCCGGCGGCCGACAACGACAGCGACGACTCCGACAATGACGCTGGTGAGGTCCCCGGCACTGTTGCAAATTCAATTCCCATGGAGCACCTCCCACCACTCCCGTCCACTAACACCACCCTCTCGGCGGCGTCTTTCCTCAACGCGGCCGTGCGCGAGCAAGCGGAAGTCCTGGAGGACCTTCGGGCATACCTGAAGCACGCCGAGTTCAAGGTGCAGCACGGCGACGCGCCGGGCGGCCTCGAATTCCTCGCCGACGCGCTCGCCCTCATATCGCGACGCTTCGAAGTTCTCCAAGTCGAAGACGCCTCCGACTTCCGCACGGCCAAGCGTTTCAAGCTGTACCAGCAGAAGAGTCTGCTTACCTCAAGGCCTTTCAAGCAGGCCGTCGCTGACTTGGCCGCAATGGACCGCGCCGAGGGCGGGTTTGCTCGTGGAAATCGTGGAGGCGGCCGCATGCCCATGCCGTTCGTGCCAAAGCGTGGTCCGCCGCCTACGGGAGAATTCCGTGGCTTCCGAGGCACTTGCTTTCGCTGTGGCCAGCCGGGGCATGTGGCCAGCGGCTGCCCGGCGATTGGGCATGGCGGCCAAGGACCCGCACCAGTGGTGTAGGGGTCGGGCCATGGGCGCTTGCGCAAGTGGCGCAAGGCGCAAGGCACCCGGTGTGTGCGTAGGCCATTGGGCCCACCCCTTAGGGGCACGGGTGGCAGAGGGCCAGCCCTAGTGTAGGCCAATCGAAGGCCCTAGGCTCAGAGCAAGGGAAGGGGAACATACCCCCTCGGTCCCAAATGATAGCCCGACCTTGCAAGGCGGACTTTGCACGCCTAGGAGCATGGTTGAGTAGAGATGAAGCTTGGTTAAAATAAGGAGCCGCGGTCCTTCATTTTTTTTCAGGTCTTGGTCCCCTAATATAACCAGAGAAATGGGGGAGCAGCACCATAAGAGGCGCAGCAAAAAAAAAAAAAAAAAAAAAAAGGGGGGGGGGGGGGGGGGGGATTGAGCACGGAACGGGGAAGCATAGTGGGTGGCTCAACCCCCGCTGCATGTCATGCAGCACCCCCGGCCAGAGAAGGAAGGCCATCAGGAACACCAATGGCCTGCCACTTACCCACACAGAGTTGCTCCCCGATTGGACATGCAAAAAAAAAAAAAAAAGACAAAAAAACAAAAAAACAAAAAAACAGAATTCAAGCATTATGCGAGCCTTACAAGGCGCCTACCCTCCAACCCGGTGTGCTACACCCTGGACCCTACGCATTACCCCGCCGTGGGCATACAGGAACAGCCACACCAGCCTCATCTAGGGCTGCCCAGCTTGGCATTGGAAAAAAAAAAAAAAAAAAACGAGTCACATAAGCATGCGCGCACGCAC
This sequence comes from Closterium sp. NIES-67, assembly GCA_027943415.1. Lineage (NCBI taxonomy): Eukaryota > Viridiplantae > Streptophyta > Zygnematophyceae > Desmidiales > Closteriaceae > Closterium > Closterium sp. NIES-67. The sequence goes on from BQMB01002104.1 coordinate 316,851, forward strand.
GCGGTATGGCCCACGAATGGGAACAGCAACAAAACACCGCACGCATGCCACACAAGCACACAAGAGGTGGCTAGAAGAAAGACAGAAAAAAAAAAAAAAAAAAACATGGGCGTTGAGTCTCAAAACCCAAGAAATGAGAACGCAAGCGAAGGAGGCAATAAGAGGGTAACATGCGTTCGCGAGTAGAAGCGCGAGTGAAGGCACAAGTTGTGGGAATACGAGGGCACAAAGGGAAGCAAACGTCGGGGCTCAGGTTCGAATGCAAGCTCGGCATGCGCGGGCGTGCAAACCGACACACACGCAGGTCACGCCGCTCAGACCCGCTCAAAGCGCAGGCAACCACCGACCTAAGCATCTTGCTCGCATGTGGCACTTCAACCCGGCACGCCCTCCTCAGCCACTAGGCTTCACACTCCCCCCCCCCCACGCTCTAGGTTTCCGGCAGGCATCAGCCCTGCAGATAAACTCAAGTATTCGTCCCTTGCTTCTTCTTGCATGATGGCACTCCCACAGGCACCAGTCTTCGCGAATGCGCTCACAACAGTGACCCCTACGAATACGCGGTTACTGACAAGATGGTCACCCAAATGCGTGGCCGCCTACGTACCACGTTCGCTTGGTGGAGCTCGTGGTGCACTAGCAGTTTCATCCTCTCAGTCATTGCCAAAGGATACTGGATGCCATGGAAACTCGGGCCGCCGCCGGCCTTTCACGATCGCAACCATGCCGGCGCACGCAGCATTCACACGCACGGCCATCCTTGAACTCACCGAGACCGGCGCGGCCATCCAAATTCCTGCGGCGAAACTGAGATGCATAAGCCCACTCAACGTGGTCGAGCAGAAAGACAAGTGTCGCCTGATTTTGGATCTCTGAAAGGTGAACGACGCAATAATCGTCCCCAAATTTAAATATGAGGGACTCAACCGCGTAGCGGACCTCGCCCGCCAAGGAGATTGGATGTTCTCCATCGACTTGAAATCAGGCTATCACCATGTCGACATCCATCCCTCGTGCTGGACGTTCCTCGGCTTTGAATTCGACGGGTGCACATACGCCTTCCGATCCTTGCCGTTCGGCCTCGCCACAGCACCATTCGTCTTCACGCAGCTCATCAAGCAATTAGCTCGGTGATGGCGGGAGCAGGGGGTCCGCGTGATACCCTACGTGGATGATATCCTCTTCCTGTGCCCGACCCAGGCACACGCTCAAGCCACGTGCCAACGGATCGTTATCGATCTCAAGGCTGCCGGGCTCGTACTCAACTCAAAAAAGTCAAAGCTGATACCAACACAGCACCTTCGGTTCCTTGGCGTAGAACTTGACACACAGGCCAGCCGGTTCTCCATCGGCGAGGAGCGGCGATCCACACTCAACGCCACCCTCCATGCCCTACTGCGCGCAAGCTCAGCTCAGCGGAAAGTCCCAGTCCGGCAACTGGTCCGAGTTACAGGCATGCTGGCATCGATGGCTGTCGCACTAGGCACCACCACCCGAGCGTTCAGCCACGCCATGCTAGAAACAATCAACGACGCGCCGACATGGACCAGCATGGTCATCCTCTCCCCACCCGTCATCGAAGAGCTGAGATTCTGGATCCAAGAGTTCGACCGTTTCAACGGTGCCCCGTTCCATGTGCGGCACAGCTACGATGCAGTCATCCACGTAGACGCAAGTGCCCACAGCTGGGGTGCCACGCTGAACACATTCCCTGGAGCCGCGATAGAGGCCAGCACGGCAATGCCCAGAGCCCTTCATCCAACTTCCAGCACACAAAGAGAGCTCGCCGGCGTGCTGTGGGCGCTACAGACGTACGCGCCTAGAATCCGGAAGAAACACGTGCTAGTGCGGGTGGACAACCAGGGCGTGTTCTTCATCCTTCGCAAAGGAGGTTCACGAAGTCCCGACCTCACCACCACGTGCAAATGCATCATCCAAAAATGCATGGAGTTCGAGATTCGGCTAATCATCGAATGGATCCCACACGATCTGAATGGTCGCGCAGACGAGCTCTCCAAGCTAGTCGACCACGATGACTACTCGTTGAAGTTCCCATGGTTTCGCCTCCTCGAGCGTCGCTGGGGCCCCCACTCCATTGACTTATTCGCCAACCCCCAAAATGCACACCTGCTGCGTTTCTGCTCTAAGGTCCCCCACCCCGATGCCACAGCAGCCGACGCCTTCTCACTTGCCTGGACGGCTGAGAACAGCTTTGCATTCCCACCGCCCCAACTCATCACCGCAGTACTCCATCACGCACAACGCACGAGCACATCTCTCACCCTCATAGTCCCACACTGGCCTGGCGCAAGCTGGTGGCCGCTCCTCCAGCCCTCCCCTCCATCGTGGGACCCACACATCCAAGCACATATCCCTCTTACACATGGCAGCCAGTGTCTTACAGTCGGCACACATAGTCAAGCATTCTCAGGCACAGGATTACCCAACAGCACTATCGTCGCACTCCGCGTGATATTTGACTAACTAGACTCCCTTGTCTGTCCCCAGATCTGCTTCTAAAGCTCCAACATGACCTGCTTTCCATGCTCGCCCGCTCTCGTGCCGACTCGACCATCCGAACATACGAGCCTTACTGGGTGAAGTTCCGTGCCTTCTGCACGAAGGTCAACCTAACGTTCTTGCCAGCATCGGACATGACCCTCGCGCTCTACCTTGTGTATGTCATCCAACGCAAGGCCTCCTTGTCGGTGGTTCAGCTCACATGCTCCGCCGTGAGCTTTGCCCACAGGATGACAGGCTCAACATGCCCAACCACCGGCCCTTTCACCTCCCAAGTGCGCGACTTCGCGAAGCGACACTGCCCGCGCCCTAACAGGATTAAAGAGCCAGTCTCACTCCATCAGGTCCACGATATGGCAGCCTCCTTCCTACAGTCAACTAACCCAGCTGTGTTCCAAAAAGGACTGATCCCAATTCTCATGTACACCGGTTTCTTGCGCTACTCGGACCTGGTGGCCATCCAATGGCAGGACATCCAATCTAAAGATGAAGCGATGTGGCTACTCATCCCCCACTCAAAAACCGACCAAGCCGGCCCAGGCACATGGATCCCTATCGCGGCAAGCCCGAGACCCTTTTGTCCAGTCCAGGGCACCCAGAGGCTCATCCAGCTCGCAGAATACAGCCTCCAGTCCTTGGGATCGCTCATCCGGGTCTTCGGACCCCACCTATCGAGCCACAGCACAGCCAGACCGCCCTCATACACCACAATCCGCAACTGGTGCAAGGAAGCCTTCGCGAAAATCGGTCTGGGAGAAGAGCACCTCGGCACCCACTCCTTTCGGAAAGGCGCGGCCATGGTTGCTGCCAACTCCGGGGTTCCTGACAGGATCTTCAAACGCCTGGGCCGTTGGCGTAGTGAAACCGCGAAAGAGATGTACGTCACGCCCGCGACCGATCATCTGGTTGGCGTGTCTCGACGCCTGCAAGACCCGGCGGCGGCACCATCCTCTGCACAACACGCTGAGGCACTTCTCCGCCACCGCAAGCCCCCACTGCACATGTCTCAACGACCCCACTTGAAATGAGAACGATGCCTATTGCAAAGGACAAGAAAGCAAGCTTTCTCAATATTATAATTTTTAGCACACGTAGTGTTTTTCAAAAATTGTGTATTGTGAAAGCGAAGCTGATTGTACTGAAGCGTTGGGCATCGTCGAAGCGCGCTACTCGCCCTTCTCCAACTACATATACGTGGGTTGGAGCTCATTTACCTCCACCCACGTCTCTCATTTTTCAAACGGCTCAGTCAACTTTCCCACCCACCCCCCCCTCTAGACAATCGCCCATCTCCAATTGACAGCCGGTCACTTGAATGGGAGCGCACAACTAGGATCATGATGTGTGCATGTTTAGATTCTTATAAGCTAGTAAGCGACTATTGTACCATGCCACTTGAAATGAGAACGATGCCTATTGCAAAGGACAAGAAAGCAAGCTTTCTCAATATATAATTTAACACACCCCCTAGGCTTGGTAGTCACAAGCCCACCCAACACACACACACCCCCTAACCCCATGTCAAACATACAAACATATATTGTATGTTACAGTAGACTATATAGGGTTGTGCCTTGGGGAGTACAACCCATTAGGCTATATACCCCTGTATGTCCTGTTCTAGTCAACTTTTCTCACTTTAACATGGTATCACGAGTAGGTAGGTCCCCCCCCCCCCTAGCGCTTCCACCCTAGGTCCTAGCCTCCCCGCATGTGCTGGCCCGTCTCCTAGCCAGCCCCGTCGCCTAGCTGGCCCCGTCGCCCAGCACGCCCCGTCGCCTAGCCGGTCCCGCCTCCTAGCAAGCCCCGCCATCCAGTCGGCCCCGCCGGCCCCGCCTTCTAGCTAGCCCCGCCGCCCAATCGGCCCAGTCGGCCCCGTCGGCCCCGCCTCGTAGCTGGCCCCACCGCCCCATTGGCCTCGTCGGCCCTGCCTCCTAGCTAAACCCGCCGCCTAATCAGCCCCGTCAGCCCCGCCTCCTAGCTGGCCCCGCCGCCCAATCGGCCCAGTCGGCCCCGTCGGCCCCACCTCCTAGCTGGCCCCGCCGCCCCATCGGCCCCGTCGACCCCGCCTCCTAGCTGACCCTGCCGCCTAATCGGCCCCGTCGGCCCCGCCTCCTAGCTGGCCCCGCCTCCTAGCTGGCCCCGCCTCCTAGCTGGCCCCGCCTCCTAGCTGGCCCCGCCGCCCAATCGGCCCAGTCGGCCCCGCCGGTCCCGCCCCCTAGCTGGCCCTGCCGCCTCATCGGCCCTTCCGGCCCCGCCTCCTAGCTGGCCCCGCCGCCCAATCGGCCCCGTTGGCCCTGCCTCCTCGCTGGCCCCGCCGCCCATATCGGCCCCGCCGTCCTAGCCAGCCCCGTTCCCCTAGTCGGCCCCGCATCCTAGCCGACCCCGACGCCTAGCCGGCCCCGCCGCTCGATCGGCCCCGCCCCCCTGCTGGCCCCGTCGCCTTGCCGCCCGCGGCTCCGTCTCCTAGACGCCTCGCCGCCGTCCTTGGCCCTCTGCACCGTGCTGCACCACCCGGTACCGCTCTGCACCGCACTGCACTGCTCTGCACTGCTCTGCACCGCACTGCACCGCATTCCACTGCTCTGCACCGCACTGCATCGCGCTGCACCACACTGCACCGCACATAACCGGACTTCACCTCCCTCTACCGCACAGTACCGCACTGCCCCGCACATCACCACTTTCCGCCGCCATCTACTGCCCCGTACTGCCCTTCTCCTACTGCTGCAACCATGATGGCGGACTCGGTCCCGCGTTTCGATGCGGAGGGGCAGCCGATTGAGTTCGACTCGTGGCTCGTCAACCTCCAGCGCCACCTGACTGGTCAGCGGCAGGACTGCCACTCCCTAGCCATCCACATCGACAGTACGCTCCCCTGTCCGGACCCCCCTGCTTCCCTCCCCGCTGACCCCACCTCCGCTGTCCGTGAGTCCGCTGCAGCTGCTGCCCTTGCTCGTGCTGTCTGGTTGTCGCGTAACGCTGTTCCTCAGCTTGCGATTAGTCATGCCCTTCCCCTATCCGAGCGCTCCCGCTTTAGGTCAGTCAAGACTGCGCAGGAGTTCCTAGAGGCTGTTGTTGCGCGCTATTCCACTCCACCCTCTGCCTCCGTAGGTCGCCTAATCCTGCCCATGCTGTTTTGTGACCTTGCGTCTTTCCCCACTGTCGCTGACCTAGCCGCCCACCTGCGCACGATAGACACGACCTGGCGCGCTGCCTGCAATGAGGCCCGTATTCGTGTGTTTCAGCCCCCCATCTGCTTTACCCTCTACCTCCTTGCCACCCGCCTCCCTGACCACCTTGCCATCGCCCGCGATCACTTCCTTAGTCTCCACCCCACTGACCTCACCCTCACTGACTTTGTCCATACCCTGTCTGCCATAGAGACCCGTCAACGCACTATCGCCCGGTCTTGCGGTACCGTGCCAGTCTCTATTTTTCAGGGCTGTGCCCCTGCTCAGTGCTCTTACTCCGACGCCTCCGGCTGTGGAGACCGCCGCTGCCGTGCAGTTTCGTCCGGATAAGGGTCACCGCCCCAAGGCTGGGCGCGGCGGAGGTAGCGGAGGAGGGGGTGGTGCCGGTGGTGGAGGTGGCTTGCCTGCTGGTAGTCCTGACAAGGGGGCTGGGGCTGGTGCCCCGGCGCAGCAGCCTCAGCAGCAGCAGCAGCAGCGGCGGGTCGGTCATCCCCGCCTGGGTGGCCTAGAGCTGGAGGTGACGGTGGTCGCAGTGGTCGCTAGCGCGGTGTGCCGTCGGGTGGTGGTCAGAGTGACGTGCGCTGCCAGTACCAGCTCCAGACCGGCCCTCGTCGCGGCCTCGTGTGCGGTAAGATCGGCCATACCCCCGCTCGTTGCTTTCGTCGCCTAGACGACCTGTTTCGTCTCCGCTTCGGCCCATCGCCTGACCTCCCCGACTAGCATAGTCTGCTCCGTCCTCAGGTTCAGATATTTGATATGGACATGGATGAGATTAGCTTTGCTTTGTATGCGATGTATGTTGATAACTCTAGTGTGACTGGTTCCTATTACCCTGTGTTGCCTAGAGTAGGTGTGCCCAGTGTGCCTAGTTCAGGCTCCCCTGCTACGTCAGGCGTAGGATCCCCTGCCTTGTTTAGCCTAGGGTCCACCCTCGCTCCTCCAACCTCGGTCGCTGCTGCTGCGCTCTCGTTCACCCTGGACTCTGGCGCTTCCTGGTGTTTCTTTCGCGACTCCACTACGCTTAAGCCGCTAGCCGCTCTGGCTGCATTTGCTCTTGCAGACCCTTCCTCCGGTCTTGTAGTTGCCCGTAGCTCCACTACTCTCCCCTGTCCGGCGGTTCCCTCAGGCTCCCTTACAGGCCTGCACGTCCCCTCATTCTCTAGGAACCTAGTTGGTGTCGGCTGCCTCCAGGATCTTGGCGTCACCACTACGTTCCCTAGGCATGAGCGGTACGCGGTCTGTACTAAGGCCGCCACTAGTGCCCCCCTCACCACGTTCCATCGGGACCCGGTGGCTGGCCTGTTCACGCTGGACACCGCTTCCCCCCCGGTTGGGACGCCTCCCCATGTACCTGCGTCTTCCCCGGTTGCTACAGCATGCTCGTGTCGGTCGCTTACTCACCCGTCACTTCTGTGGCTCCACCGTCTAGGTCACCCCGTCCTCACCCGTCTCCGTCACATGTCCCAGCACCGTCTTGTCCTAGGCCTCTCTGAATCATTGCATGCGCTCCCCTCCCAACTCGCGCCTTCGTGCACGCCCTGCGTCGAGGGTCGGCTTCGCCGTGCCCCTCACTCCTCCTCGTTCCCCCCTACCTCCGCACCGCTGCAGACCCTGCACATGGACATCTGGGGCCCCGCCCCCGTCCATGGGCCACGTTGCGAGCACTACTTCCTCGTGCTTGTCGACGACTACACGCGCTACACCACCGTCTTTCCCCTGGAGCGGAAGGCCGACGTGCTTGACGCTCTTCTTTCGTGGCTTGTATGTGCGCGTGTTCACCGAGGTCTCCCTGTCTTGCGTCTTCACTCCGACCGTGGTGGAGAGTTTGCCTCTGGCTGCCTTGGTCGCTTCTGTCGTGCGGAGGGCATCACCCATACGTTCACCCTGCAGGACTCCCCGCAGCAATATGGGATCGCTGAGCGACGCATCGGTTTGGTCATGGAGGTTGCTCGTACCTCCATGATCCATGCCAATGCACCCCATTTTCTGTGGCCGTTCACCATTCGCTACGCCGCTCACCAGCTTAACCTCTGGCCGCACCCTCAGCGGTTGCAGGTTTCGTCGACCCTCCTCTGGACCGGGTTCCCTGGTGACGTGTCCGTGTTCCACGTCTGGGGCTGCCTTGCTCACGTTCGTGCCTCTGGCACAGACAAGCTCACTGCTCGCACTGTTCCCTGTGTCTTCTTTGGCTTCCCCCTCGACTCGTCGGACTGGCAGTTCTACCACCCGCCCTCTCACCGGTTCTTTCACTCTCGTGATGTCACTTTTGACGAGTCCGTCTCCTTCTACCACCGCTTTCCCCACCTTGTTCCCCCAGTCACCCCCCCCCAGTTCCTGGTTCCCCCCCCTCCCCCGGTCGACCCTGTTCACCCCCCTCCCCGTCCTGCCCCGTCTGGTGTGTCTCATGTCACCCCCCTCCCGTCGGTTGTCCCTGCTGAGGAGTCCGCTGACTCTCGAAGCTCGGCGGAGTCTCTTCCCCTGCTTGTCCCTGCCCCGTTCTCGCCTCCCCTGTCGCCGCTGCTGCTGTCCCCGCCGCAGCCGCCTCCGCCGCTGCTGCTGCAGCCGCAACCGCTGTCGTCACCGCCGCTGGGTTTTGTGCATTCTGGGGGTACTGGGGAGAAGGCTGGAACTGGTTCTGGCGCACGCTCTGGGGGTGCTGGAGTGGGGCTTCTTGGAGGGAGCCGTGTTGTCGCTGGAGGTTCTGGTGTTGGAGTCGGGCAGCAGTCGCAGCTATCGCCACCAGTGTCCGCTCTTCGCCTCCTCGGTCTCTCTTCCCCTGACCGCCCATCGCTGCCTCCCCTGCCTCCTCCTCTGCCGGTCCACGGCCCCGTGTTTCCTCCCCGGGACTCCTCTCCGGCTCGTTTCCCTCCCCGTTCTCCTCCTGTGTCTCCTCCCCTCTCTCCTGATCCGACTCCTCCGTCTCACGTCTGGTCTCGTCGTCCGCCTCATGTTTGTCCTACCTCCCCTGCTCCGCATTCTCACCATACGTTGCCTTGCTCTCACGCGTCTCGTGCTCCTCCTCTCCTCCCATCTCCTCCTTCTTCGTTGCTTGCTGTGGCCCCGCCTCCGTTCTCGGACTTCCTCCGTGCTGCGCGTCCCCTTGTTCCTCGTATCCTTTCCTCTCTCCTTACCGACCCGTCCGTTCCTGTCTCGAGTTTGTCAGCTCTTGGCAGTGACGTCCTAGAGGACAGGCAGTTCGAGCTCGCTTTCCTGTCTGAGGCCGCTCCCCCACTCTCCCACACTATCTCTCCACTATCTCTCCACTCACCCACACTATCTCTCCACTCTCCCACACTATCTCTCCCACACTATCTCTCCACTATCTCTCCACACTATCCCACACTATCTCTCCACTATCTCTCCACTATCTTTCCACTATCTCTCCACTATCCCACACTATCTCTCCCACATTATCTCTCCACTATCTCTCCACTCTCCCACACTAGCTCTCCACTCTCCCACACTATCTCTCCACTCTCCCACACTATCTCTCCACTATCTCTCCACTCTCACACACTATCTCTCTACTATCCCACACTATTTCTCCACTATCTCTCCACTATCTCTCTCCACTATCTCTCCACCATGTCTCCACTCTCCCATACTATATCTCCACTCTCACACACTATCTCTCCACTCTCTCTCCACTCTCCCACACTATCTCTCCAGGTCAGTCAGCGAGAGGGGGGTGGACTTCTTTTCGACCTTCGCCCCGACCCCGAAGATGACTACTCTCCGGGCGCTACTACACGTAGCAGCACAGCGTGACTACGAGCTGCACTCCCTGGACTTCTCCACAGCGTTCCTCCAGGGCAGTCTACACGAGCACGTCTACCTACGCCGCCCCCAGGGCTTCTCAGGCACCTTCCCCCCTAGCATCGAGTGGCTCCTTCGGTGCCCAGTCTACTGCTTGTGACAAGCGCCCCGTGAGTGGCACGACACGCTGCATTCTACACTTGCAAACTTGCAGTTCTTCCCTTCGTCCGCAGACCCCTTGCTCTTTGTCTGTTCCGGCCAGCCTCCGTTCTACATCCTTGTTTACGTAGACGATCTGGTCTTTGCTACTACAGACAGAGACACACTGGCCGCCGTGAAGGCCGAGCTGCTGAGGAGACACACGTGCACTGACCTAGGAGAGCTGCGCCACTACCTTAGCCTGCAGATCTCTAGGGACAGAGCAGCGCGCACCTTCACTCTCTCACAGTCACACTTGGTGCGCTAGGTCCTTCAGAGGTTCGACCTTCAGTTCTCTTCCGCACAGCCCACTCCTCTGCCAGTAGACCACAGACTCTCTGCCTCAGTCCCAGAAGAGGCTGAAGAGCCTGGTGGTCCCTACGCAAAGCTGGTGGGTTGCCTCATGTACCTGATGACTTGCACTCGTCCAGATCTCGCATACCCTCTCAGCATCCTGGCTCGCTTTGTGGCCCCAAGCAGACACCGACCACAGCACTGGTTGGCCGCTAAGAGGGTTTTGCGTTATCTAGCAAGTACATCGAGCATGGGGCTAGTGCTAGGAGGACGAAGACCAGTGGTCCTTACCAGGCACACAGACGCTTCTTGGGCAGACGACGCCGAGACTCTCAGGTCCTCACAGGGCTACTCCTTTTGACTTGGTGCAGGTGCCATCTCGTGGAGGTCCACCTGCTCCTCGTCTGTTGCCGAGTCCAGCTGTGAGGCTGAGATCTATGCAGGTTCCATGGCGGCACAGGAGCTCCGCTGGCTGACCTTTTTGCTCACCGACTTGGGTGAGCGGCCTAGCTCTGCCCCGGTTCTGTACGCTGACAACAAAGCCATGATCCTCCTGTGTCAGGAGCCACGACTTGAGGGCAGAGCGAAGCAGATCCAGCTGCGGTACTTCCTCCTTCGCGAGCTGCAGCAGCGTTGCCAGGCTCGTGTAGTACACTTGGCCTCCGGTGCCAACACAGCTGATATCTGTACTAAGGCGCTTGCGCCTAAAGATCATCAGCGGCACCGTGTACAGCTAGGTCTCGTTCTTGTAGCCTCTCACTTGCTAGGACCTTGATTGTGTATAGACCTTTATATATATTACCCTGACTGGCCTTGTGGCCTCTTCAGAGTGGCTGGACTAGTAATGCCACCCTAGTCTTGCTCTTGCCTTGTCTGTACTTGTTTGACTGGTCTTTAGACCCCTGCCTCAGAGGCTGGACTAATAGAGCCACCCTGAGCTGTTTCTCACTCATCAGGCACTGCCCCTATCCAGTCTAGGGGGTGTGTCAAACATACAAACATATATTGTATAATACAGTAGACTATATAGGGTTGTGCCTCAGGGAGTACAATCCATTAGGCTATATACCCCTGTATGTCCTGTTCTAGTCAACTTTTCTCACTTTAACACCCCGTACACCCTTATGCTCGTGATCAGCCGGGTATCCACCCCTCGTGCGATGCGATGACACCCCCGGCGAGAGGCAGCTGGTGGCGTCTCGGCGGCCTCAACGACTAGAGTGGAGGAGCTCATGCTCAAGGCGGCTGCGTCGATGACGGCAGGCGGCGACTGCCACGGCTGAGGGCTCTCGGCGGTGTGGCACGACCCGGCGACGACCAGGTAGAAGACAGGAGTTGCGGCAGGAGGAAGAGGAGATGCAGGGGGGGAAGGGGGGTGAAGCCCAGCAAGGCACCTGCGGCAAAGCGGCGCTGGCTGGCGTGTGGGCGAGCTGGCGGCACCTGAAACGTTAGGGCGCTGGCCGCAGCCGTCCGTGCACTGGCGACACGGCGGCACGGCGATGCAGCGGTACTGTGGCACGGCGGCATGGCAGGATGGGGACACGGGGATACAGCGGGATGGCGGAACGGCATCACCGAGGCATGGCGGCACTGTGAAGCTGCCACCGCCACGTCAGTGCGGCAAGGCGGGCACGGCTGCTCGACGAGGCAGCCATGCGGCAAGGTCGCGACGGGACCTCGACATGGCCGCCACGGCTGTGCGTCGAGGTCGCCATGGCAGCTTGGCGAGGTACGATGGCAACACGGAAGGGACGGTAGAAGTGCGTGGCGGAAGCGTGAGGAGCAGGCCCGGGACGGGTGACCTGCTCTGATACCATGTCATAAAAGCAAGGTAGCTAGGAAAGGTAGGCGGCCATGGAATGGCGCGAGGGTTTAGGATAGGAAGGTTGACGAGAGAAAAGAGAGGGAGAAGTCTGGCTACCAGTCACACCCCTCTCATACCCCCCCAAACCTGGATAATTTTGTTGGCTGAGTCCTCCGCAACAAGTCACTCACCCACACAGACCTCTCATATGCCCCGCAACCTGTATAATTTTGGCTAAGTCTTCCGCAACAAGTCATTCACTCACCCATCTCATGCCCCCCGCAACTTGGAATATTTTTGTCACAGGATCGAATGACTCGAGGAAAGATTGCACTATCGATCAGTACAAGGCGCTTTTATACTTCCAGAGTACATCAGGTAACCAGGTTTATCTTATCCTAAGGGAATAGACCCTTCTAGAAGATAGAATCACCCTGCGCATATCCACGCGAGGCTATTGGCTTTAAGGGATTACAGTAGGATTACGCTAGACATAGCGCGCCAGTACATCCCAAGCCTGGTCGTTGATATAATTATAATAGCAGGACAAACCAAAGGTTAATGGATAATGGAGAATAGGAAACCAAATGAGATGGGACAAAAAGAGAAATGAAAAGAGGAAGGAAATAAGAAAAGGGACAAGTGGTGTAACGGGGTCGTACTCTCACACTTCCCCCCCTCAAAGCTGGGTGGTAGAAGTAACACCCTTCTTGACAAGGTAGTCATGCAGAGGACGACGGGCGTTACCCATGTCGGTCTCAGGTACCTAGCTGTCCTCAGAAGGATCGTAACCCTTCCAACGGATGAGAAGCTCCACGGTGCCATTCCGACGACGGCGGTGTGCAAGCACGGACTCGACCTCATACTCGGGTTCATTCTGGACGAGGACGGGCGGCGGCGGCGGCGGTTGGCGTCCGACGAAGATCGTGTTCGGATCCCGATAGGGCTTCAGAAGTTGGACATGGAAGGCGTTGTGAATCTTCCAAGTAGCAGGCAGGCGTAAGCGGAAGGTAACAGGAGTGACCTGTGCTTCAACGAGAAAAGGTCCGCAGAAGCGAGGTCGAGGTTTAGATGGGAGGTGGCTGATGTCCAGGTTGCGGGTGTCAAGAAGCACCTGGTCTCCCACCGTAATGGTGTGGTCGTTGCGATGGCAATCGGCCTGGCGCTTCTGTTGCTGTTGAATGTCGAGGAGGCGCTTGTGAGTCTGATCCCAAAGCTGATGCATGGTTGTGATGAAATCATGTGCAGGTTGGACTGTAGCTGATGCTGTCGGTTTTTGTGGTGTGAGTGGGTGGCGTCCGTAGCAGAGGAAGAACGGCATCTATCCAGTAGCAGCATGTGTAGCGTTGTTGTAAGCAAACTCTAGAACGGGCAGGTGCAAGTCCCATTTGGAGATCTCGTCCTTGCAGACTGCGCGGAGGAGTTGCTCGACAATCTGGTTGAGGCGCTCGGTCTGTCCGTCTGTCTGCGGGTGGTAAGCAGATGACATGGCGAGTTTGGTCCCGAGGAGAGACATAAGTTCCTTCCTGAACTTGCTGGTGAACTTGGGATCTCGGTCGGAGATGAGTGTGGTTGGAATGCCATGCTGTGAGATGATGTATCAAACGAAGAGTTGTGCTGTTTCTTCGGTGCGTGCTGTCGTGTGTGTCGGGATGAAGTGTCCCATTTTGGAGAGTTTGTCGATGACGACAAGGATGGCGTCATGACCGCTGGTGGTAGGCGGTAACCCGGTGATGAAGTCCAGGCTAACCACTTGCCATGGTTGTTCTGGGACAGGAAGAGGCTGTAGTAGACCTGTCTTTTTCTGCTTGCTGCTCTTCATCCACTAACATGTATCACACGAGGTGACGAATTTTTGAACATCTTCTGCCAAGTGGGGCCAGTAGTAGTGCTTTGCGATACCGGTGAGTGTCTTGTTGCTACCGAAGTGTCCGGCGTAGAGGACGTCGTGGTATTCTTCGAGTAGTAATTGGCGCAAAGGAGGGTAATTTGGTACCCAGATTTTCGTTGATCCTTTCCGGTACGCGATGTCACTGTCCCACTGTAGCAGATGTCGTTTCTCTGCCAAGGGAATTTCGGGGTCGATGGCATACCTGTGTGTGAAGATTCCCTTGAGTAGTGGATTTATCCCTCCGATCTGAATAGCTGCAACGTGTGCAGGCCGGCTGAGAGCGTCTGCTTTGTTTTTGTGGCCGGGCTTGTACACGATGTCGTAGTGGAAGTGTGTCTCGAGGAAGTTGATCCACCGGACTTGCCGCCTGGAGAGGTTGGGCTGTGTCTTCAAGTATTTCAGGCTGCAGTGGTCGGTGTAGACGGTTGTTCTTCGTCCTTCGAGATAACATCTCCATGCTTTGAAGGCGATGACGATGGCAAGGGCCTCTTTGTCGTGTATCGGGTAGTTTAGTTCTACTCCGTGTAATTTCTTGCTGAGGTAGGCGATTGGTTGCAGTCCATTCCCCTGGTCTTGCATCAAGATTGCTCCCACTGCCTGGTCACTGGCGTCAGCTTCGATGACGTAGTCGCGTTCGGGATCTGGCAAGATGAGTACTAATGCGGACGTAAGTGCTTGCTTCAGCTGCTCCATGGCTTCCTGGTGCTTTGGCTCCCATTTGTAGGGCGTGTTCTTCTTCAGCAGATTCGTGAGTGGTGCTGCGAGTTTCGCATACTGTGGCACGAACCTGTTGTAGTAATTAGTGAAGCCTAGGAATTGCTGCAACTCCTTCACGTTCTCGGGTGTCTTCCACGTACGTACGGCTTCGATTTTCTTGGGGTCGGCGTGAACTCCTTGAGTGCTCACCATGTGTCCTAGGAACTGGACCTTCTTAAGGGCAAATTCGCTCTTGGACAGTTTGACGTAGAATCGTTCTCGTCGAAGAATTTCGAAGACGCGTCGTAGGTGTTCGACGTGCTGCTTCATGTCGCGCAAGTAGATGAGTATGTCGTCCAGGTATACCACCACGCATTCGTCCAAAAGTGGTCGTAGAATGTGGTTCATTTCGGCTTGGAACGTTGCCGGTGCGTTGGTAAGTCCGAACGGCATTACCAAATACTCGTACGATCCATACCGAGTTCAGAAAGCAGTTTTGTGGATAGAGTTGTCCGCCATCCGTATCTGCCAGTATCCGAACCACAGATCCAGTGTGGAAAATACCGTAGCTCCCCGAAGCTGGTCAAGCAGGTCATCAATTCGCGGTATCGGATATTTATTCTTGATGGTCTGTTTATTAAGAGCTCGGTAGTTGATGCACATGCGCAGGCTTCCGTCCGGTTTCGGTGTGAAGAGTACTGTGGCACCGTACGGCGAAGTGGATGGTCGGATGAGTCCTTTAGCTAGGAGATACTCGATTTGTTTTTTCCTGTCAGTCAGCTCCGTAGGGCTGAGCCGATATGGTGCTCGGAAGGTCGGCTTCGAACCCGGTTCCTCTACGATCTCGTGTTGATGCGTTCGGTATGGCGGCAGCACATTCGGAAGAATGTCTTGGAACTCCAATAATTCCTTGATCTTTCCTGAGGGTTCCGAGGTTTTTTCCCTGTCGTTCTCCGCCTCTGTTGCTATCGCCAGGAACCCGGTATCGGTTTGCTTCACGTCCTTCTCGAATCGTGCGAGTGTCTCCACTTGGATATCTCCTGTATCGTCCCAGTTGGGTAGCTGTACTCTTCGTCCATTGTTGTAGATACTTGCGGTGCGATTCACCCAGTTGATCTCGGGGTTGAATCTTTTTAGGAAGTCTCGCCCGAAGATCAAGTCAAGCCCTTTGATGTTGGTGATGGGGAGTGCAGGTCTCCAGCGCAGTGGTCCGATTTGTAGGTGTAGCACTGCTTCGCTGTGTACTGGTAACTTGCTGCCGTCCACCATCGTTGCAGAGAATCCTGAAGGCTTGTACTCTTCCCGAAGTTGGTCGATTACTGCTTTGTCGCAAATGGTGTGTGATGCTCCGCTGTCCACGATTGCTTGGAGGCGTCGACCTTTGCAGATGACCTCGAGCACGAGGGGCAGGCGTTGCTCGGAGTACCCAAAAATGGTTGATTGGGTCATAGGGTACATCCCAATATTCCGTACACACCTCTGTGTTGCTATCTACTCCTGAGCTTGTAGCTGGCCGAGGCTGCTTGGAGAACGGCTCTTCTCCAGGGCCCGGAGTTTCCTTGACGACTGTGCGCGTCACTGATGCCGAAGAACTGGATGCATGCGGAGGAGTTCGGGGTTTGTGCAGCTTCTTATAGACCCCCAACTTCCTCTTGAGTTGCTTCAGCTCCACCGACGTCTTCCCTGGGGAACGGGTAGTCGCTGTGGGCTGGTGTCAGGAGAGGACGTTGACTCCGTGGAAAGGTCGGCTTCTTTCCACACTCCTTAATTTTTTCCCCAAGTTGTCCGATACCGGTATAATCTCCACAGCTGTCTGTTTCTTTTGGAGTCCCTCCCGAAATTTCTCCAAGGCTCTAGCCCCTCGAAAATCATAAGTTTTCATTAAAGCATATTTACAGGATAGATTTAACGAATCCTTATAATTTTTTGGGTCTTCAAGGAGTTTCCCCGTCTCGGCAGAGTCTGTTTTCGCGGAGTCGTATTTTCCCTCGGCGATTTTCCCTGGCGAAGACTGGTCGTGGGGTGGAGATTTTCCCCCATCATTTCCTCCTTCTCGCGTCGAATTAGGCTCGTCGTAGTTGATTTTCCCGAAATCCCGTGGCCGCTTCCGGATCTTTTCTTTTTCGCCAGCTAGATCCGCAATCAGTGGCAACTCCCGTTTTTTGGCTTCTGATTGGCCGAAGGATTTCCGCCACTGTTGCGTGCCCGATACTCTGCGCGTGCGGCTTTCATTTTGTTGCAGTTGAACATTCGATGACCCGGCACCCCGCAAAAATCACACGTGTAGTTGGTGTTTTTCGGACGTGGCCGCCCCTCGAACCTGTCGACTTCCATCGGGTCGGCGAACGTGGGGTGAGCCGAGCGGTTGCCCTGTCGCGTACTGCCGACGTGCGTCCGTCGTGTTCCAGCGTTGACCATGTCGAAGCGCTCCGCTGCTGAAACGACGTCACTGTAGCTTGCGTAGTTTGACGCTGCTACCTGGCGTTTGACTTCGGTACTCAGCCCGACAAGGTACGATTGTAC
Organism: Closterium sp. NIES-67; assembly: GCA_027943415.1. Lineage (NCBI taxonomy): Eukaryota > Viridiplantae > Streptophyta > Zygnematophyceae > Desmidiales > Closteriaceae > Closterium > Closterium sp. NIES-67. Next base: position 333,727 of record BQMB01002104.1, read on the forward strand.
TTTTTCCCCTTCGGTCAGGTCGGGAATTCGATTATAAAATTCCTCCATCTGCTGCGTGTACTGTGCTACACTCCCGAACTGTCGATGGCGATGAATTTTTTCCCGGGCAAGGAAACTGGAATTTATCGGCTCGAAGCGTTTCAGCAGGTCGGCACGGAACTGCTGCCACGTGGCTTCGCCGTGGATAAAAGTGCTGTTGCCGCCAATCCACTCAAGTGCCGGCCCTCGCAACAGTGTCGCCGCAAGTCGTACGCGTTGACCGTCCCAGACTGGCGAGCTCCATCCGACGGCTGCGAAGTAGATCTCCATTCCGGCGATCCATCTGCGGGCGTCTGAGTTTCGATCGCTCGGATCGAACGGCTCAGGTGGGCGCGGTTTCGGAGCCTCGAGAAACTGCTGCGACTACTGCGTCGTCGCCGTTGTCGAGTCATGCTGCGCTCTGGCGAGTCGAGTTACTCGCTCGAACTCGTTTTGCCACGCTTTGCGATCCGCTCGCATCTCCTCCTGAAGGGTTGCGATGCGCACGAAGAGCTTCTGGGTAACCTCGGTGTTGTCGAAGGTTGCCATCCTGTTCAAAACACGTGCAGGGGGGGGTAATTCGAAAAAACGCGGAGCTGGTGCTTACCAGAATCGGCGTCGAAGTGGTCGCCCCCGGCGGTTTTTCGAGGCAGGTTTCCCGCTGTTGCTGCTTTGTTGAGCGTGGCCGAGTGAGAAAAGCTCTGATTACCAAGTGTTACAAGATCGAATGACTCAAGGAAAGATTGTACTATCGATCAGTACAAGGCGCTTTTATACTTCCAGGGTACATCAGGTATTTAGGTTTATCTTATCCTAAGGGAATAGACCCTTCTAGAAGATAGAATCACCCTGCGTATAGCCACGTGAGGCTATTGGCTTTAAGGGATTATAGCAGGATTACGCTAGATATAGCGCGACAGTACATCCCAAGCCTGGTCGGTGATATAATTATAATAGCAGGATAAACCAAAGGTTAATGGAAAATGGAGAATAGGAAACCAAATGAGATGGGACAAAAAGAGAAATGAAAAGAGGAAGGAAATAAGAAAAGGGACAAGTGGTGTAACGGGGTCGTACTCTCACAATTTTGGCAAAGTCCCCCACAACCAGTCACGCCCCTCTCATAACCCTGAGTCCGTCTGTACGCTTGTCTTTGTTGTCGTTGACTTTGCTGCTAGCCACCGCCTTGACTTCACAGCCACTCTGGTCTCTGGTACTGCCCGTCCTTCGTCCATCGGGGGTGCACCTGCTCTTGGCAGTTGTGAGAGTATGACCGTGTTACACCAATTTCCCTTTCCATCTCTCTTTTCTATTTCATTCCTCTTTTTCTCTGATCTCATTTGGTTTCCTATTTCTCCTATTCCATTATCATTTGGTTTCTCATGCTATTATGATTATATCACCGACCAGGCTCGGGATGTACTGGCGCGCTATATCTAGCGTAATCGTGCCGTAATCCCTTAAAGCCAATAGCCTCGCGTGGCTATACGCAGGGTGATTCTATATCTAAAAGGGTCTATTCCCTTTGGATAGGATAAACCTGGTTACCTGATCTACTTTGGAAATATAAAAGCACCTTGTATCAATCGATAGTGCAACTTTTCTTCGACACATTTGATCATGTGACACTTGCTATCAGAGCTTTTCTCACTCAGCCGCGCTCAGCTAAGCAAAAGCAGCGGGAAAAGCTGCCTCGAAAAACTACCGAGGGCGACTAATTCGGCGCCGTTTTTCGAATTCAACCCTCCGTACGTGTTTTGAACAGGACTGCTAACTTCGACAATGCCGAGGTTACCCATCAGCTCTTCGCGAGCATCGCCGCCCTTCAGGAGGAGATGCGAGCCAATTGCGAAGCTTGGCGAAACGAGTTCGAGCGAGTAACTCGACTCGCTGGCGCGCAGCACGACACGACAACGGCGACGACGTAGAAGTCGCAACAGTTTCTCGAGCCTCTGAAACCGCGCCCACCTGATTCGTTCGTTCCGAGCGATCGAAATTTCGATGCCTGCAGATGGATCGCCGGCATGGAGATCTACTTTGCCGCCGTCGGATGGAGCTCGCCAGTCTGGGACGGTCAATGCGTACGACTCGCGGCAACACTGATGCGAGGACCGGCACTCGAGTGGATTGGCGGTAACCGTACCTTCATCTACGGCGAAGCCACATGGCAGCAGTTCTGCACCGACCTGCTGTAACGGTTCGAGCCGATAAATTCCAGTTTCCTTGCCCGGGAAAAAATTCATCGCCATCGACAGTTCGGGAGTGTAGCTCAGTACACGCAACAGATGGAGGAATTTATAACCGCATTCCTGACCTGACCGAAGGGGAAAAAGTACAGTCGTATCTTGCCGGGCTGAAGACTGAAGTCAAACGACAGGTAGCAGCGACAAACTACGCGAGCTACAGTGATGTCGTTTCGACAGCAGAGCGGTTCGATATGGTCAACGCCGGAACACGACGGCCGCACGTCGGCAGTACGCAACAGGGCGACTGCTCAGCTCACACCACGTTCGCTGACCCGATGGAAATCGACAGGTTCGGCGGGCGGTTACGTCCGAAAAACACCAACTACACGTGTGATTTTTGCGGGGTGCCGGGCCATCGAATCTTCGATTGCAACAAAATGAAAGCCGCACGCGCAGAGTATCGGACACGCAACAGTGGCAGAAATTCTTCGGCCAATCAAAAGACAAAAAACGGAATTCGCCAGAGATTGCGGATCTAGCTGGTGGAAAAGAAAAGATCCGAAAGAGGTCGCAGGATTTCGGGAAAATCGCCTTCAACGAAGCTGATTCGACGAGAGCAGGAGGAAATGATGGGGAAAAATCTCCACCCCACGACCAGTCTTCGCCAGAGAAAAACGCCAAGAAAAAATCTGACTCCGCGAAAAGGACTCTGCCGAGACAGGAAAACTACGAGAAGACCCAAGAAATTATAAGGATTCTCGAGGGGCCAGAGCCTTGGAGAAATTTCGGGAGGGACTCAAGAAGAAGCAGAAACTTGTAGAGATCATACTAGTACCGAAAAACTTGGGGACAATATTAAGGAGTGTGGAAAGAAGCCGACCTTTCCACGGAGTCAACGTCCTCTCCCGACACCAGCCCACAACGACTACCCGTTCCCCAGGGAAGACGTCGGTGGAGGCGAAGCAGCTCAAGAGGAAGCTGGGGGTCTACAAGAAGCTGCAAAAACCTCAAATTCCTCCTCCGGATGCATCCAGTTCAGCAACTGCGGCATCAACGACGTGCACAGTCGTCAAGGAAACTCCGGGCCCTAGAGAAGAGCCTTTCTCCAAGCAGCCTCGGCCAGCTGCCAGCTCAGGATTAGATAGCAACGAAAAGGTGTGTACGGACTATTGGGATGTACCGTATGACCCTATTAAAGAAACTATCTTTGGGTAATCCGAGCAACGCCTGCCCCTCGTGCTCGAGGTCATCTGCAAAGGACGATGCCTCCAAGCACTCGTGGACAGTGGAGCATCGCACACCGTCTGCAACAAGGCAGTAATCGACCGACTTCGGGAAGAGTACAAGCCATCAGCATTCTCTGCAACGATGGTGGATGGCAGCAAGTTACCAGTACACGGCGAAGCAGTGTTACATCTACAAATCAAATCACTACGCTGGAGACCTACACTCCCCATCACCAACATAAAAGGGCTTGACTTGATCTGAGGACGAGACTTCCTAAAACGATTCAACCCCGAGATCAAATGGGTAAATCGTACCGCAAGCATCTACAACAATGGGAGGAGAGTCCAGCTACCCAACTGGGACGATACAGGAGATATCCAAGTGGAGACACTCGCATGATTCGAGAAGGACGTAAAGCAAACCGACATCGAGTTCCTGGCGATAGCAAAAGAGGTGGAAAACGACGGGTAGAAAACCAGAAAACCTCGAAACCTCCACAAAAAATCAAGGAATTGCTGAAGGAGTTCCAGGACATTCTTCCTGACGACCTTCCGAACGAGCTGCCGCCATATCGAACGCACCAACACGAGATCGTGGAGGAACCAAGTTTGAAGCCGACCTTCCGAGCACCATATCGGCTCAGCCCCACAGAGCTAGCCGACATGAAGAAGTAGATCGGGTATCTCCTTGCAAAAGGACTCATTAGACCATCCACTTTGCCATACGGTGCCCCAGTACTCTTCACACCGAAACCGGACGGAAGCCTGCGCATGTGCATCGACTACCAGGCTCTCAACAATCAGACCATCAAGAAAAAGTACCCAATTCCACGAATTTATGATCTGCTTGATGCCACGGTATTTTCAAAACTAGATCTGCGGTCCGGATACTGGCAGATACGAATGGCGGACGATTCTGTTCACAAAACTGCCTTCTGAACTCGGTACGGATCGTACGAGTATCTGGTAATGCCGTTCGGACTCACCAATGCACCAGCAACGTTCCAAGCTGAAATGAACCATATTCTTTGCCCGCTCTTGGACGAATGCGTGGTGGTGTACCTGGACGACATTCTCATCTACTCGCGCGACATGCAGCAATACGTCCAACACCTGCGACGCGTCTTCGACATTCTCCGACAAGAACAATTCTACGTCAAGTTATCCAAGAGCGAATTCGCCCTCAAGAAAGTCCAATTCCTAGGACACATGGTGAGCGCTCAAGGAGTTCACGTTCGACCCCAAGAAGATCGAAGCCGTACGCACATGGAAGATACCCGAGAACGTGAAGGAGTTGCAGCAATTCCTAGGCTTCGCTAACTACTACATTAGGTTCGTGCCGCAGTATGCAAAAATCGCAACGCCACTCACGAATCTGCTGAAGAAGAATACGCCTTATAAGTGGGAACCAAAGCACCAGGAAGCCATGGAGCAGCTAAAACAAGCACTTACGTCCGCGCCTGTACTCATCTTGCCAGACCCCGAACGCGACTACGTCATCGAAGCTGACACCAGTGACCAGGCAGTGGGAGCAGTCTTGATGCAAGACCAGGGGAATGGCCTGCAACCGATTGCTTACCTCACCAAAAAACTACACGGGGCAGAACTCAACTACCCGATACACGACAAAGAGGCCCTCGCTATTATCATTGCCTTCAAAACGTGGAGACGTTATCTCGAAGGACGACAAACAACCCTCTACACCGACCACTGCAGCCTGAAATATTTGAAGACACAACCCAACCTCTCTAGGCGGCAAGTCCAGTGGATTGACTTCCTCGAGACGCACTTCCACTATGACATCGTGTACAAGCCCGGCCACAAACACAAAGCAGACGCTCTCAGTCGGTTGGCACATATTGCCGCCATCCAAGTCGAAGGGATGAACCCACTTCTTAAGGGACTCTTCACACACGGGTACGCCATCGATCCCAAAATTCCTTTGGCAGCAAAACGACACCCGCTACAGTGGAATAGTGACATCGCATACCGGAAGGGATCAACGAAAATCTGGGTACCAAATTACCCTCCTTTGCGCCAATTACTACTCGAAGAATACCATGATGTCCTATCTGCGGGACACTTCGATAGCAAAAAAACGCTCACCGGTAGTGCAAAGCACTTCTACTGGCCCCACATGGCAGACGACGTTTAGAAATTCGTCACCTCGTGTGCTACATGTCAGCGGATGAAAAGCAGCAAGCAGAAAAAAGCAGGACTGCTACAGCCTCTTCCTGTCCCAGAACAGCCATGGCAAGTGGTTACCCTGGATTTCGTAACCGGGTGACCAACTACCACAAGCGGCCATGACGCAATCCTCGTCGGCATCGACAAATTCTAAAAAATGGGACACTTCATCCCGACACACACGACAGCATGCGTCAAAGAGACAGCACAACTATTCGTTCGCTACATCGTCTCCCAACATGGCATTCCAACCACACTCATTCCAACCACACTCGTCTATTCCCTTTGGATATGATAAACTTGGTTACCTGATGTACTTTGGAAGTATAAAAGCACCTTGTATCAATCGATAGTGCAACTTTTCCTCGACACATTCGATCCTGTGACAGCAGTGACGTGCTAGAGGAAAGAAAGTACGAGTTGGCCTACCTTGCTGCTCTATTCCCCATCTCTGCTCCATGCTTGTATCCCCAAAGGGCTACACAAACGCTCTCGACATCCCTGTTCCGGGCTCTTACGCTGAGGCGGTGTTGGGGCCTTGGGCAGCCCTATGGATATAGGCCATGGAGGCTGAGATGGCATCCTACAGATCCACAGGCACTTACGTCGACGCAGTTCCCCCGCCTTGGGCGAACGTAGTCGATGGCATGTAGATCTACAAGGTGAAGTGCGCACCTGGAGATCCGCCGAAGTTCAAGGCGCGTTACGTGGCTAGAGGCTTTAGATAGCATGAGGGTGTGGACTTCTTCCAGACCTTCTCCACGACCCCGAAGATGACTACTCTTTGGGTCCTTCTCCACATAGCCGCGTAGTGTGACCATGAGCTTCACTCATTCGACTTCTCCACAGCGTTCCTGCAGGGTAGTCTGCACGAGCAGATCTATCTCCGGCGCCCACCAGGCTTCTCTGGGTCCTTCCCACTTGGAACTGAGTGGAGCCTGTGCCTTCCTGTCTACGGCCTTCGTCAGGCACCTCGTGAGTGGCACGACACGCTTTGCACCACTCTTGCTGAGCTGCATTTCTTTCTGTCCTCTGCTGACCCCTCCCTCTTTGTTCGCACGGGTCAGACACTGTTCTACATCTTAGTGTACGTAGACGATCTTATATTTGCTACTCCTGATAGAGTCGCACTAGCCTCAGTGAAGGCCTATTTACTTAGGAGACACACCTGTACCAACTTGGGGGAGCTGAGGCGTTATCTCGGCTTGGAGATCTCTCGTAACCGTGCCGCTCGCACAATCACACTCTCCCAAACCCATATGGTGCAGTAGATCCTCCATAGGTTCAGTCTCCAGTTCTCCTCAGCACAGCCCACCCCTCTGCCTGTGGATCACAAGTTCTCTGCTCCTGTTCCGGCTGAGCCGGTCGAGGCTAGTGGTCCATACGCAGAGCTAGTGGGGTGTCTTATGTACTTGATGAATTGCACTCGACCAGATCTAGCGTACCCTCTCAGTCTCTTGGCTTGCTTTGTTGCGACATGCAGGTACCGGCCAGTCCACTGGTTGGCTGCCAAGAGGGTACTGTGGTATCTGGCGAGTACATCAGGACTGGGGCTTGTGCTAGGAGGACGGGAGCCAGTGGTGCTCACTGGAAACATAGACGCGTCATGGGTCGACAATTTTGAGATGCTCAGGTCGTCTCAGGGCTAGTGCTTTAGTCTTGGTGCTGGTGCAGTCTCGTGGAGGTCCACCAGGTCGTCATTTGTACAGTATAGTTGTGAGGCAAAGATCTACACTAGGGCCATGGCCGCTCAGGAGCTCCACTAACTGTCGTTCTTGCTCACTGAGTTAGGTGAGCCGCCGAGGTCTGCCCCGGTCTTGTTTGCTGACAACAGGGCCATGATCCTCCTATGTCAAGAGGCTCGACTTGAGGGCAGGGCGAAGCACATCCAGCTATGGTACTTCCTGCTGCATGAGTTGCAGCAGCGCGGCCAGGCTCGAGTAGTACACGTGGCCACTGAGGCCAACACCGCTGATATCTTCACCAAGGCACTACTGCCTCGTGACCATCAGCGCTTCTGTACTCAGATTTTTCTAGTCTCAATAGCAGCGCCACTCCTTGTATCCTAATATCTACTATACTGGCTTGTACATGCTATTTCTATACCTGCATGTCTAGCTAAGCATCCTACCTGGCCTTGTGGCCCCTTGTCTCAGTGGTCAGACTAGTAGTGCTGCCCTAAGTTGTCTTGTTACCTTCACCAGAGGTCAGACTAATAGTGCTGCCCTGGTTTGTTAAACTCTGCCTCTACCTAGGCTAGAGGGTGTGTAGACGCACCCTTGGGGGTGTGTCTACACATATCTAGTTAGTTTATATATGTTTGTAATAGCCTAGCTAGGTCAGTTATTAGAGGGGACAATATTCTTGTCCTTGTATCTCCCCTCTCCTCTTCCTAGTCACACTTTTCCCCGCTACTCTAACAGTGATCTGGTCAAATGGGAACAAGATTGTCACAGGATCGAATGTGTCGCGGAAAGGTTGCACTATCGATTGATACAAGGCGCTTTTATACTTCCAAAGTACATCAGGTAACCAGGTTTATCCTATCCCAAAGGAATAGACCCTTCTAGAAAATAGAATCACCCTGCGTATAGCCACGCGAGGCTATTGGCTTTAAGGGATAAAGGCGGGATTACGCTAGATATAGCAAACCAGTACATTCCGAGCCTGGTCGGTGATATAATGATAATAACAGGATAAACCAAAGGCTTATGGAAAAGGAGGAATAGGAATCCAAATGGAATGAGATAAAGACCAAATGAATCAAGATAAAATGAGGAATGAAATGGAAAAAGGAGAAAGGAATGGAACGAGGTCGTACTCTCACACTTCCCCCCCTCAAAGCTGGGTGGTAGACGTAACACCATGCTTGACAAGGTAGTCGCGAAGAGGACGACGAGCGTGTTCCATCGCGGATTCAGAGACCCAGCTATCCTCTGAAGGATCATAACCCTTCCAGCGGATGAGAAGCTCCACGTTGCCATTCCATCGATGGCGGTGAGCAAGCATGGTCTCAACCTCGTACTCGGGTTCATCATGGACGAGGACGGGCGGCGGCGGCGGCGGTTGGCGTCCAGAGAAGACCGTGTTGGGATCTCGGTAGGGCTTCAAGAGTTGGACATGGAAGGCGTAGTGAATCTTCCAGGTAGCTGGCAGGCGTAAGCGGAAGGTAACAGGAGTGACCTGTGCTTCAACGAGAAAAGGCCCGCAAAAGCGAGGTCGCAGTTTGGATGGGAGATGGCTGATGTCAAGATTGCAAGTGTCGAGTAGTACTCGGTCTCCCACAGTGATGGTGTGGTCAGTGCGGTGGCGATCGGCCTGACGCTTCTGTTGCTACTGAATGTCGAGAGGGCGCTTGTGGGTCCGATCCCAAAGTTTGTGCATGGTCGTGATGAAATCATGAGCGGGTTGGACTGTTGCTGGTATGTTTGGCTGTTGAGGTGTGAGTGGGTGGCGTCCGTAACAGAGGACGAACAGCGTCTGTCCAGTAGCGGCGTGAGTAGCATTGTTGTAGGCAAACTCCTGGACGGGCAGATGCAAGTCCCATTTGGAGATGTCGTCCTTGCAGGTTGCGCGGAGGAGTTGCTCCACAATTTGGTCGAGGCGCTCGGTCTGTCCATCTATCTGCGGATGGTTGGCGGATGACATGGCGAGTTTGGTCTCGAGTAGAGACATCAGTTCTTTCCAGAATTTACTGGTGAACTTAGGGTCTCGGTCGGAGATGAGTGTGGTCGGAATGCCATGTTGTGAGATAATGTAGCGAACAAAGAGTTGTGCCATCTCCTCGGTGCGTGCTGTGGTGTATGTCGGGATGAAGTGTCCCATTTTGGAGAACTTGTCAATGACGACGAGGATCGCGTCATGACCGCTTGTGGTAGTTGGTAGCCCGGTGATGAAGTCTAGGCTTACCACTTGCCATGGCTGTTCTGGGACAGGAAGAGGCTGTAGAAGACCCGCCTTTTTCTGCTTGCTGCTCTTCATCCGCTGACATGTAGTGCACGAGGTGACGAATTTCTGTATGTCATCTACCAAGTGGGGCCAGTAGTAGTGTTTGGCGATTCCAATGAGCGTCTTGTTGCTACCGAAATGTCCCGCGTACAGGACGTCGTGGTACTCTTCGAGTAGTAACTGGCGCAATGGAGGGTAATTAGGTACCCAGATCTTCGTTGATCCTTTCCGGTACGCAATGTCATTGTCCCACTGTAGCAGATGTCGCTATTCTGCCAAGGGAATTCCGGGGTCGATGGTGTACCCGTGTGCGAAGAGTCCCTCGAGCAGTGGATTCATCCCTTCAACTTGGATGGCGGCAACGTGTGCAGGCTGGCTAAGCGCATCTGCTTTGTTTTTGTGGCCGGGCTTGTATACGATGTCGTAGTGGAAGTGTGTCTCGAGGAAGTCAATTCCCTGGACATGCCGCCTGGAGAGGCTTGGTTGCGTCTTCAAATATTTTAGGCTACGATGGTCGGTGTAGACTGTCATCTTGCGTCCTTGGAGATAGCATCTCCACGTTTTGAAGTCGATGATGATAGCAAGGGCCTCTTTGTCGTGTATTGGGTAGTTGAGTTCTGCCCCGTATCATTTTTTGCTGAGGTAGGCAATTGGTTGCAAGCCATTCCCCTGGTCTTGCATCAAGACTGCTCCCACTGCCTGGTCGCTGGCATCAGCTTCGATGACGTATTCGCGTTCGGGGTCTGGCAAGATGAGTACGGGTGCGGACGTGAGTGCTTGTTTTAGCTGCTCCATGGCTTCTTGGTATTGTGGCTCCCATTTATAGGGTGTGTTCTTCTTCAACAGATTCGTGAGTGGCGCGGTGATTTTCGCGTATTGCTGCACGAATGTGTTGTAGTAGTTGGCAAAGCCAAGGAACTGCTGTAACTCCTTCACGTTCTCGGGTGTCTTCCACGTACGCACGGCTTCGATTTTCTTGGGGTCGACATGAACTCCTTGAGCGCTTACTATATGTCCGAGGAATTGGACTTTCTCGAGGGCGAAGTCGCTCTTGGATAGTTTGACGTAGAAGCGTTCTCGTTGAAGATTTTCGAAGACGCATCGTTAGTGCTCGACGTGTTGTTGCATGTCGCGCGAGTAGACGAGGATGTTGTCCAGGTACACCACCACGCATTCGTCCAAGAGTGGGCATAGGATATGATTCATCTCTGCTTGGAACGTTGCAGGTGCGTTGGTGAGTCCGAACGGCATTACTAGATACTCGTACAATCCGTACCGAGTTCGGAAGGCAGTTTTGTGAGCGGAATCGTCCGCCATTCTTATCTGCCAGTATCCGGACCGCAGATCTAGTTTTGAAAATACCGTGGCTCCCCGAAGCTGGTCAAGCAGGTCATCGATTCATGGAATCGGGTATTTGCTCTTGATGGTCTGCTTGTTGAGAGCTTGGTAGTCGATGCACATGCGCAGGCTTCCGTCCGGTTTCGGTGTGAAGAGTACTCGGGCACCGTATGGCGAAGTGGATGGTCGGATGAGTCCTTTGGCGAGGAGATACTCGATCTGTTTCTTCAGGTCGGCTAGTTCTATGGGGCTTAGCCGATATGGTGCTCGGAAGGTCGGTTTTGAACCTGGTTCCTCCACGATCTCGTGTTGGTGCGTTCAATGCGGTAGCTCGTCCGGGAGGTCGTCGGGAAGAATGTCTTGGAAGTCCTTCAGTATTTCCTTGATTTCTCTTGGAGGTTCCAAGGTCTTCTCCTCGTCCCTTTCCACGTCTGTTGCTAACGCCAGGAACCCGGTGTTGGTTCGTTTCACGTCCTTCTCGAATCTGGCGAGTGTCTCCACTGGGATATCTCATGTATCGTCCCAGTTGGGTAGCTGGACTCTCCTTTCTTTGTTGTAGATGCTTGCGGTGCGGTTTACCCAGTTTATCTCGAGTTTGAATCGTTTTAGGAAGTCTCGCCTGAAGATCAAGTCAAAACCTTTTATGTTGGTGATGGGGAGAGCAGGTTTCCAGCGCAGTGGACCGATTTGTAGGTGTAGCACTGCTTCGCCGTGTACTGGTAACTTGCTGCCGTCCACCATCGTTGCAGAAAACGCTGATGGCTTGTACTCTTCTCGAAGTCGGTCGATGGTTGCCTTGTCGCATACGGTGTGCGATGCTCCGCTGTCCACGATTGCTTGGAGGCGTCGTCCTTTGCAGATAACCTCCATAATTTTCTGCTTACCGGTACCGGTACGATCTCCATAATTTTCTGCTTCTGTTGGAGTCCCTCCCAAAATTTCTCCAAGGCTCTAGCCCCTCGAGAATTACAAGTTTTCATTAAAGCATCTTTATAAGATAACTTTAACAAATCCTTATAATTTCTTGGGTCTTCCAGGAGTTTCCCCGTCTTGGCAGAGTCCTTTTTCGTGGAGTTCGATTTTTCCTCGGTGATTTCCTCTGGCAAAGACTGGTCGTGGGGTGGAGATTTTTCCCCATCATTTTCTCATGTTCGCGTTGAGTTAGCTGCGTCGAAGTTGATTTTTCCGGAAGTCCGCGGTCGCTTTCGGATCTTTTCTTTTTCACCAGCTAGATCCGGAATCACTGGCGAGTCCCATTTTTTGGCTTCTGATTGGCTGAAGGATTTCTGCCACTGTTGCGTGCCCAATACTCAGTGCGCGCGGCTTTCATTTTGTTGCAGTCGAAGATTCGATGACTCGGCACCCCGCAAAAATCACACGTGAAGCTGGTGTTTTTCGGACGTGGCCGCCCTTCGAACCTGTCGACTTCCATCGGGTCGGTGAACGTGGGGTGAGGTGAGTGGTCGCCCTGTCGCGTACTGCCGACGTGCGCCCGTCGTGTCCCAGCGTTGACCATGTCGAAGCGTTCTGCTGCCGATATGATGTCACTGTAGCTCGCGTAGTTTGTCGCTGCTACTTGTCGTTTGACTTCGGTCTTCAGCCCGGCGAGGTACGACTGTACCTTTTCCCCTTCGGTTAGGTCAGGAATGGGTTTATAAAATTCTTCCATCTGCTGCATGTATTGTGCTACACTCCCGAACTGTCAATGGCGATGATTTTTTCCCGGGCAAGGAAACCCGAATTTATCGGCTCGAAACGTTTCAGCAGGTCGGTGCGGAACTGCTGTCAAGTGGCTTCGCCGTGGATGAAGGTGCTGTTACCGCCGATCCACTCGAGTGCCGGCCCTCGCATCAGTTTCGCCACGAGTCGTACGCGTTGTCCGTCCAAGACTGGCGAGCTCCATCCGACGTCTGCGAAGTAGATTTCCATGTCGGCGATCCATCTGTGGACGTTGGAATTTCGATCGCTCGAATCGAACGGCTCAGGTGGGCGCGGTTTCGGAGCCTCGAGAAACTGTTGCGACTGCTGCGTCGTCGCCGTTGTCGTGTCGTGCTGCGCGCCGGCGAGTCGAGTTACTCGCTCGAACTCTTGTCGCCAAGCTTCGCGGTCAGCTAGCATCTCCTCCTGTAGGGCGGCGATGCTTGCGACGAGCTGCTGGGTAACTTCGGCGTTGTCGAAGTTTGCCATCCTGTTCAAAACACGCATGGAGGGGGCAATTTGAAAAATGCGGAGCTGGTGCTTACCGGAATCGACGTCGATTTGGTCGCCCCCAGCAGTTTTTCGAGGCAGGAGTCCTGCTGCTGCTGCTTAGCTGAGCGCAGCTGAGTGAGAAAAGCTATGATTACCAAGTGTCATAGGATCGAATGTGTCGAGGAAAGGTTGCACTATCGATTGATACAAGGCGCTTTTATACTTCCAAAGTATATCCGGTAACCAGGTCTATCCTATCCCAAGGGAATAGACCCTTCTAGAAAATAGAATCACCCTGCATTTAGCCACGCGAAGCTATTGGCTTTAAGGGATTACGGCAGGATTACGCTAGATATAGCGCACCAGTACATCCCGAGCCTGGTCGGTGATATAATGATAATAACATGATAAACCAAAGGTTTTACGGAAAAGGAGGAATAGGAATCCAAATGGAATGAGATAAAGACCAAATGAATCAGGATAAAAAGAGGAATGAAATGGAAAAAGGAGAAAGGAATGGAACGGGGTCGTACTCTCATAAAGATGAACAACTTATGCTCCAATGGCTCCGCGAATCCCTGGATTTGTGAAGGCACAACCCTGCAGCGCCACCAAATCTTGCTGGCGGTAAACCATGGGAACAAGGCTCGGTAATGTTGTGGGGATGTATGACATGTGCGGGGTTGGGGTTCATCTGCAAGATTGACGGGCGGTTAGACAGGCCCCTGTATGACGGCATTTTGCACGACGAACTCGGATCAACCCTCAATTTCTATAGCATTTCCCCCTCTAAGATAATTTCGGTGCGGACAATGACCCCAAGGATTTGTCATGCCTAGTGCAGGAATGACATGGAGAGCATGATCATGTAACGCTGGAGTTGTCTTCTTCCTCATCAAACCTCAACCTCTGGGCTTAATTGAAGAGGGAGCTGGAAAGTAAAATGGGCCTCCCTCAAGAATGTTGGAGCTTTGGCTACTGGTCCAGGAAGAATGGGAGAAGATCCATGGCGAGGTTTGCTCTAACCTCACGGATAGCACTCCTAGGAGGGTGCGGGCGATGATCAAGGCCAAAGGTTGGTGGATAAGGCAATTTTGAAGTTTGCTCTCTCTGCTTGGAACTATTTGTCCGTATGTACTCTTTGTATAACTTTTGGGGTATGAGTTACATCCAATGTACTATTCTGGATTTTTGTGATGTGAACACATCCACTATGTATCCCTCCCAAATCGTACCACCACAAAACATTAATGCGTAATGTATAGTGGTCTCAATGCAAAAAAATCCAAATTTATGCAAAGCATATGGACAATTGTTTCCATCATTGTAATTGTATAAGTTGACACACCCCCTAGATTATATAAGAGGCAGTGCCTAGCATGCAACACGAAGCTCAAGTTGGCACTACTAGTCCAACCTCTGAGGAAGGGGTCCGAAGACCAGTCAGCAAGAGTACGAACTAAACAAGAGTAACTCATGGCGGCACTACGGTAGTCCTGCCACTTAGACGAGAGCCACAAGGCCAGTCAAGAAATTATATGGAGTAGTACACAAGTCAGGGACCTACTGTAGCAAGTGAGGAGCTACTGTAACTAGACCAAGCTGTAAGTAGTGCCGCTGATGATCTTTACGCGCAAGCGCCTTGGTAAAGATATCAGCTGTGTTGGCACCGGAGGCTAAGTGTACTACTCGTGCCTGGCCGCGCTGCTGTAGCGCGTGCAGAAGGAAGTACCGCAGATGGATGTGCTTCGATGTGCCCTCTAGTCGAGGCTCCTGACATACGAGGATCGTTGCCCTGTTGTCAGCACCGGGGCAGAGCTAGGCCACTCACCTAAGTCAGTGAGCAGGAATGTCGGCCAGCGGAGCTCCAGTGCCGCCATGGCACCTGCATAGATCTCAGCCTCACAGCTGAACTGTGCAACAGACGACAAGTGGGTGGATCTCCACGAAATAACGCCTGCACCAAAGCTAAAGAAGTAGCCCTGGGAGGACCTGCGCGTCTCAGCGTCGTCCGCCCACGAAGAGTCTTTGTGCCCTGTGAAAACCACTGGCCTCCCAGAACTAGCCTCAAGCCTAATGTACTTGCTAGATATCCCAACACCCTCTTGGCAACCGACCAGTGCTGAGTTCGGTGCCTGCCTATCGCAACAAAGCAAGCGAGGATACTAAGCGGGTATGTGAGATCTGGACGAGTTCAAGTCATCAAGTATATGAGGCAACCCACAAGCTCTGCCAACTTGTCAGGGACTGGGGCTGAGAGCATGTGGTCCACTGGCAGAGGGGTGAGCTGTGCGGAGGAGAACTGAAGGCCGAACATTTGAAGGACCTGACAAACCAAGTGTGATTGTGTGAGAGTCATGGTGCGCGCTGCTCTGTCCCTAGAGATCTGCAGCCCAAGGTAGCAACGCAACTCTCCTAGGTCAGTGCAGGTTTGTCTCTTCAGCAGCTTGGCCTTCACTGAGGCCAGAGTGTCTCTGTCTGCAATAGCAAAGACCAGGTCATCTACGTAGACTAGGATGTAGAACGGAGTCCGGCTTGAGCAAACGAAGAGAGACGGGTCAGCAGAGGACAAAAAGAACTGGAGGTTTACTAGTGTAGCATGCAGCATATCGTGCCACTCACGGGGCGCCTACCACAGACCGTAGACCGGGCGCCGGAGGAACCACTTGGTCCCAGGAGGGTAAGAGACAGGGAAGCTTGGCGGACGGCGCAGGTAGATCTGCTCGTGCAGATTGCCCTGGAGGAACGCTGTGGAGAAATCAAGCGAGTGAACCTCATAGTCGCGCTGTGCTGCTGCAGGAAGCAGCGCCCAAAGAGTGGTCATCTTCGGGGTCGGGGCAAAGGTCTGGAAGAAGTCAACCCTCTCACGCTGACTGAAGCCTTTAGCAACGTAGCATGCCTTGAACACCGTCAGCTCTCCAGGAGGGAAGACCGAGGAGGCAAAGGGCAGACACGGGCGTCGACTGCTGCGGCTGCTCTGCGCCCACACCAAGACCTCCAGCTACCTCCTGGACTCGCCATGACAGCACCCCTAGGACCAGCACCCCCAGAACTAGCACCCCCAGAACTAGAACCCTCCTCAACGTCAGCATCCCCAGCGCCAACACCCCTAGAGCCTACTGTCACCTGTTGCTGCGGCGGCGGCGACTGCTGCTGCTGTAGCGGTGGAGGAGGCATCGGGGCCGAGGGTGCAGGCACCGTATAAATAGGCTGCTCACCTTGAGCTTCAGGGCCGCCGGAGTCAGCAGACTCCTCCGTCGGGCCAACCGAAGGAAGGGGAGCGATGTAAGACACACCAAACACAGCAGGACGGGGAGCGGGAACGACCGAGGGAATGGGGACCAGGAACAAGGCCAGGGTAATGGGGAGACTTCGGTGGAGGAAGCGAGTGTAGAAGGAGACAGACTCGTCAAAGGTGACGTTACACGAGTGATGGAAATGGTGAGACAACGGGTGGTAGAAGTGCCAGTCAAAGGTGTCTAGGGGGAAACCAGGGAAGACACAAGGGACGGTGCGGGCGGTGAGCTTGACGCGAGAGTCGCGGACGTGAGCTAGGCAGCCCCAGACGTGAAGCGCAAACGCAGAGACCAGTGTGACTTGCAGGGGCCGGTGCGGCGAG
This sequence comes from Closterium sp. NIES-67, assembly GCA_027943415.1. Lineage (NCBI taxonomy): Eukaryota > Viridiplantae > Streptophyta > Zygnematophyceae > Desmidiales > Closteriaceae > Closterium > Closterium sp. NIES-67. Next base: position 350,439 of record BQMB01002104.1, read on the forward strand.
CAGGGGCTAGCACGGCTAGCAAAGGTTGGCACGGCGAGGAGAGGCCGGCACGACGAGCTGGAGCCGGCGCGGCTAGCTGGTGCCAATGCGGCGAGCTGGGGTGGCGCGACGAGCTGGAGCTGACGCGACGAGCGGGGGCGGCGCGGTGAGCTGGGGCGGCATGGCGAGCTGGGGCCGGCATGACGTACTGGGTCCGGCGCGGTGAGCTGGGGTCAACGCGGCAGGCTGGGGCGGTGCAGCGGGCTGGCGCCGACGCGGCGAGCTGGGGCCGACGCGGCGAGCTTGGGCCAGTGTGGCGAGGAGAGGCCAGCGCGTCGAGGAGGGGCCAGCGGCGAGCTAGGGCAGACGCGACGGGCAGGGGCCAGCGCGGTGGGCTAGGGGCCAGCACAGGCAGCTGGCTAGGAGCCAGCGTGGCGCGGTGAGCTAGGGTCCAGCACGAGGTACAGATATAAGGTCCATTGCAGTGTAGTTAGCTGGGGCGGACGCGACGAGCAAAGGGCCAGTGCGGCGGGCTAGGGCCAGCGCGGCGAGCTAGGGCGAGCGCGGCTCGGCAGGCTGGGGCAGGTGCGCGCTAAGGGCAGGGCGCTCTAGGTGGCGGGGCGCTCTAAGGGGCGAGGCGCTCTAAGGGGTGAGGTGCTCAATGTAATTGTATAAGTTGACAAGGGGATGAGTGGTTCTGGCTGTTGATTGCAACAGATTGCTTATGTTGTGTGGGTAGTGCAAACACTACCATACCTTCTCGCAACGACTGGTGATATTGCAATGCTTGAGTTTTGAGACCTTTCAAAACTGAACTACACACCGTACCTTCCTGCTACACTAACTGCTCGTATTGCAATGATTGAGTGAAGCATGTACCAGCAGAATGCAAAGTAGAACTGAAGACCTGCAAGAACGGCAGATAAATGGAGCACATAAGAAATACAGCTCTGTTCAATTGTACTGGATTACTTCTAGTATAATAGAAGGCTCACGGTACACCATTGGTACTCATGAGTCATGAATCATCAGTTATCTCTGTCAACTTATACAATTGTTTTATTTGTCTAGTTATAGGCTAGACATGTATTTGCTGTTAGAGAGTACAACACACAACTCATATAACAACATGTATGCCCTTATTTAGGCGAATGAGTTAGTCTGAGATGGTATCTGCTAGGTTAGGCCTACCCACCTGCGCTTCCGCCCTAGCCTGACCTAGTCCCCTCGCACCACCCTAGCCCGCCCACAAGCCCTTCGCGCATCGCGTGACCTTTCGCGAGCCGCATGGCTCCTAGCCTGCCGCTGGCCCCTAGCTCGCCCCCGACCCCTTGCTCGACGGCCTCAGCTCGCCGGCCCCTGCTCACCAGCCCTAGCTCGCCGGCCCCTGCTCACCGACCCCTTCTCGCCGGCCCTCACTCGTCGGCCCTAGCTCGCCGGCCTCCGCTCGCCGGCCTCCGCTCGCCGACCCCAGCTCATCGGCCCTGCTCGCTGCCCTAGCTCGCCGACCCTAGCTCCCGCCGGCCCCCAGCTCGCGCCGGCGTAGCTCGCGCCGGCCCCAGCTCTGCCGGCCCCAGCTCCCGTCGGACCCCTGCTCACCGACCGACCTGCAGCCAGCCTCTGCTCGCTGCACTGCCCACCTCGCTGCCGCGCCAGCTGCCGCGCTGCCCTTGTTGTTTGCCGGCCCCTTCCCGCTGCCAGCCCTAGTTCCACTTTGAGCGCTTCCGCCGGCTTTCGGCGCTTCCGCTGGCTTTCTCCTCTGCCCCAGCTTCACCGCTCTCCACCGCTCTCCACCGCTCCTCCACCGCTCTCACCACTCTCCACCCCTCTCCACCGCTCTCCACTGCTCTCCATAGAAACTGCCTACCCCTACTCCTCCTCCAGCTTCTGCCGCTGAGTCCGCTGCAGCTTCGTCAGGGTAAGGGCCGCCGCCCCAGAGGGGGGCGTGGCAGAGGGAGGGGTGATGGGAGTGGCGGGGGTGGCGGAGGTGGTGGAGGTGGTGCGAGTGCCAGTGGTACAGTTGAGGGGGCCAGAGCTGATGCCTCGGTGTAGCAGCAGCAACAGCACAGTCGCAGCAGCAACCGTGGGACCCCCACCGCCGTGGTGGCCTGGTGGCTTTGGTGCCAGTTCCAGCCCTGTGAGTTGCCAGTACCAGCTCCA
>BQMB01002105.1:0-117500 GCA_027943415.1 Closterium sp. NIES-67
CAAAGTTAGTAAGAGTAGAGGGTGCTTGCAGTGGGGAGCATTGGATGGTGCATATTAAAATGGTCTTGCCTTGAAGTGCATTTTTTGGTGCCAAGTTCTCCCCATCCACATTCGTTCCTCCACATCCCTTTGCTGCGGCCCTTGCCCTTATGATGCGCCATTGCTTGTACAGCACCAGCCCAGCAGCAGCAGTGCGAGGATAGCCACACTGCCACCAGCAGCAATGCCAGCTATGGCTTCTACTGAAAGGCCTCCTCCAGACTCGGAGGAAGCGGCAGGAGCTGGGGTAAAGGGTGGTGGAAAAGGTATGGCATGACAGGAAAGGGGTAGGCGACAGAAAGCATCACACAAGATAGATGAAGAAGTGCCGCTAAGAGTAAGCAAAAAAGTGTTTTTTAGGAGGTGGCTACGAATTAGTACTGTCAAGAGAAAGCAATGAAATAGCTGTGGTGTGGATCGGTCCAGTTAAGACTCATGCGCACGAGGAGTGGTTGACTACAAACGGTTCTTGCCTTTCGATCGCGCTTTCCCCAGGCGTGGAGGAACACGTGGGGAACACGATCGGGCTTCCCCACGAGGTACAGGAGAGCTAAGTGACCGAATACGCGTTTAGCGGTTCAAACGCTAGCGTGGGCTGGGTCAAACGCGTGGGCAAGTGACAAAAGGTACTAGAAGGGCAAAGAAATGGGCTGCTGGATTGCTTGGGGGGGTCGACATTGCTGCAGCTGAAATCCCAAGGTACTAACATAAGCGCTAGCGCTAGGAAGGTTTAAGTGGTGGAGTAAAGAGTGTGCTAGAGTAGCACGACATACAAATTAGGGCTGCGAAGGAAGGAGTACATAAGAGAGGATTACGATATCTGTCTCTATGTAGAGGACTTGGAGGGGGTAGGTTGGACGCTGAATCGGGGCCTGAATGTCGACTTTGCGATGTGGCGACGAATCTGATTAAAATTGCCAAATCGCAAGGTGTCGCAAAAAGTCATCGCCTTTGTTTTCGGGGGGGCAGCCCAGCAACAATCGGCTGAGCGTATTGCGTTTTGGGGAGCATACTGCGTTTTGCGTTCGAACGCAAAACACTTGCCAGCAAAAGCACATTCGGTCACTTAGCACAAGATGGAGGAGGGGAGTGAAAGGGAAGGTGGGGAGGGGGGACGGGGGGGGGGGGGGGGAGTGGGGGGAGGGGAGGGAAGGGACGTGAGTGGTGACACAAGAAAACTGGAAGACGCAAAGCATTCGTCATGAGAACGATCATGTCTCACGTATGTAGACTAGGAGATGGATCGTGTCTCACGTATGTAGACTAGGAGAGGGATCGTGTCTCACGTATGTAGACTAGGAGAGGGATCGTGTCTCACGTATGTAGACTAGGAGAGGGATCGTGTCTCACGTATGTAGACTAGGAGAGGGATCGTGTCTCACGTATGTAGACTAGGAGAGGGATCGTGTCTCACGTATGTAGACTAGGAGAGGGATCGTGTCTCACGTGGTGCTGGCCCAGCACATGTGGAGCAGAAGGAGAAGCATCTCCGGCAGAAAGCGCTTGAAGGTGTCTGCGGAACCACACAGCTGCTGTTGTCAGGTGGGCATGTGATTGCAGTTCCAGATATGCCCCTGGATGTGCACAAGGAATGTCACTCACACTGTTTAAAGAATAGGACCAAGGTTTTATCCTCTTAGTGAATCTAATCACATGACAACTGCATCGTGGGGTTGCCATTGAATGAGGCTAGAGTGGAAAAATAAGGTCTTGGTCTCGCATACCCCTAGATTTATACATTTTTCTATATCCTATATACAGGACAGTTTGTCGTACAGGTCTACAAGACTGGTAAGGCTGCCCATTGTTGGAGGGAGCTGGCCAGTGAGATTGGTTTCGCTGACATCACTGCAATGGCATGCAGACACACACACACACACACACACACACACACACACACACACACACAACACACACACACGAGCACACACAAAAGTAGCACTGAAGCGCATTATGACTTTTGCACTCATGTTTCCCCGTGTCAAGGTTTTACGAGTACTTGGCTCCATTGATATATTTATTCCCCTCGAAGATATCTCTTAACGATTTTGTGACAGATTCATCACAATCTTATCGCAAGGTCACATGGCACATGGCTATATGTATCATACGTTAAAAAGGGGAGAAAAGGGCCTACAGCACTAAACATACGAGCTTCGTTGATTGAGTCTGGAATGCTGCCACTTATTTTTTTCTTGTCAAGTAACCCGATGGGCGAAGGCACAGAACGAGGCAGTATTGCAAAACAAGGCTTTCCATGTTAAACAAGCGAAGACGATAAAACTGGCCGTACACTTTGGAACTTACGTTAGCTAAAGGGTATCGGGGTGATGGAGGACTCAGTTGGGTATCGGGAATCTCCTCTTCTTGATTAGCTTTATGTAACAATGATGCTTTTTAGCACATACAATGTTCTCAAGTTGATGAGGCTCGCAAAGGACTGTGGGATGTCCTGCGAGATTAAGTTCGAGCTTAGACTCCTGCAACCATTAATAGCAGCAGCAAATCAAGGATGTGAAAGGGTTAATAGCAGCAGTGCATTCAAAAGATGTAGTTGCCAGGCCTTTCTTGTTTTACTTCTCACGAATTGCCTTTCCACTCAAGCTGGCAAAGGAGCAAACAGACGGTTGACCAGAGAGTGGTAAAGAGCAACTTCATGCTTCAGTTAACATACGAACTAGTTCCATTCAATCCAAACATGCAAGCTCAATTGCGTTCCTAGAGTACTGCTAGGTTGACAAAAACGCATTTGCAAGTTTGCGTTTTGAGTTTAAACGCAAACGTTTTAACGCAATACTCAAAAACGCATCAAAACGCTCGAACGCACCGCGGAATTTTACCGGGCTGACCGAAGCAAAAAACGCAAAAAAAAAACGCGCGATATCAGAAATCGAAATTGCATTTCGCCGCGCGTCGCGAATCGACAGCACATTTCGCGCGTTGCACATTCGCGAAAATTTTCACAGCGACACATAAACTTGTCAGTCTCTCCCTCCCTTTTCCCAACGTGTTTGAATTCCCAACCCATTCCCCTTACTAGATCCAGATCTATATGTAGAGGAGAACTTGGCTCACCTTCCATGCACAGCCACGATCTACTCCTACCCTTACGTTTTAGATTCCAGCAGCTAACCTATCCGATTTCCAGCCTCTAACATGGCGTCCTCCTCATCGCCAGTACATGCTCCTCAATCGGATGAGGGCGAGGGTTCCACCGGTGTCACCACGTTCGTCGAACAGCCCGACCATGCGATATTCAAGCACTTTAGGACGGGTGTGGCAGCGGACGGTAAGCTGACAGAGTCGCGAAAGTGTCACTACTGTCCCGCGACATTCGTTGGTGGCACGACGCGCGCCGCACAGCATTTGACGGAGTGGAACGGGATGAAGCGTCGTGGCGTCCACCTCTGCCCCGCCGTTCCTAAGAAAGCTCGTGACGAGGTCAAGGCGCATCAGGAGCGAAACAATGAGTCGAGGGACTGCAGGCGTCGTGCAGAGTCCTTGGCGCTGCAAGCTGTCGGCGGCGACGGGATGAGAGGCCGCATGACCGATTTTTTCGGTGATGAGCCCACGTGCAATCGGAAAGCTGCGGATGAGGCGATATGCCTCATGTTCGCGGCTCTTCGTCTGCCAGAGCACATCGCGGACAACCCCATCTTCACCAACGCCATCTCCTGCATTGGTCGTGCAGGCGCTTCCTATGTTGCCCCCAAGCGGCGGTACATAGGAGGTGCGGGGCTGCAGACATGCCGCACGCGTGTGGAGACAGCGCTTGGCCCCATCGCCGCCAGCTGGGAGAGGGATGGCGTAACCCTAGCCAGCGACATGATGACTGATGTGAACGGGAGGCCGCAGGCAAACATACTTCTCATCAACGACAGTGGGCAGTGTTTGTGGAGTCGATCGATACGAACATGGAGTTCAAAACGGGCGGGTACATCGCGAGCATCCTCCGCCCGATCGTGCAGCGCGTGGGCCCGGAAAACATCGTTGCGTTCTGCACCGACGGCGGCAGCAATTACGGCGCGGCGTGCAGGGAGTTGATGGCAGAATTTCCCCACATTGAGAAGGTCCCGTGCGCCACGCATGTTTTGGACCTCCTCATGGAGGACATTGGGAAGATGGCGTGGGCGCGGGCAGTGGTGGAGAAGGCAGATTACATCATCGCCTTCGTCCGCAAACATCAGTTCACGCGGAACTTCATGCGCAACTGCAAGGTGGATGGGGGAAAGACGAAACAAGTTTTGCGGCCGGCCGGTACTCGCTTCGGGACCACCTACATAGCGGTGGGGCGCTTGACTGAGGTGCGGCGGGCCTTGACGCAACTCGTCCTGAGCAACGAGTGGAAGGATTTTGCTGCTGCAGGGGCGAGGAGGGCAGCGGCAGAGGTGTTTAGCACGGCGGTCATGGATGGTGAGTGGTGGAATGTGGCTGAAGCTTTCACCCACCTCATGCAGCTGCCATTTATGGTGATGCGGGCCACGGATTCGTCGGCGAAGGGAATGATGGGTAAGATTTACGACCTCATGTTGCAACTCACTGTGGACATGGATGACATGCTCGACAAGCATGGGGAGGAGTTCCTGAACGAGGACGAGGCGGAAGAGATCCGGGGGTTGGTGAAGAAGAGGTGGGATCAAGACTTGGTTTGCCCCTTGCACGTGGTTGGCCGGATGCTCAATCCGGCCAACCAAACAGAGGGAATCTTCCGCAAGGATAAGGAGTGCACCACTGTTTTGAAAAAGTTCCTCTCCACCCACTTCGACCGGCGCATGGTCACCCTCCCGAATGGGAGGACGGTGAAGGAATCAGTGGTGCTTCAGGACGGCCTCACCGACTTCTTCACCATGCGCGGCAGCTTTGGCCTTGCCGAGGCAATCGCTGACCGTGAGTTGGTGAAGGCGGGAGAGATGGACATGGTGCGGTGGTGGACTTGGCATGGCACCGACCATCCCGCCCTCACCGCCCTCGCTTGCCGTGTCCTCACACAGGCCGTCTCTGCAGCCGCATGCGAGCGCAATTGGGCGGTGTGGGACTCAGTCCACACCGCCAAGCGCAACCGCTTGGGGTCGGAGAAGTGCCGGGATTTGGTGTACGTGGCCCACAACTGGCATGTGGTCCACAACTGGTACAAGAAGGAGGAGGGGCTTGGGGTTGTTGCTGGGAACATCCCCGAGCCCCCATGCCGGAGGGATACAATGTGCTCGAGGAGGAGGCGGAGGAGGGGGAAGATGATGTGCTTGAGGATGAGTATGAGTAGGATAGATGTACAAGGTCGGATGGAGGAGGCATAGATGATGGAGAGAAGATAGGTAGTCAGGAGATGTGGCGGCGGAGGGGGAAGATAATGTGATGGAGGATGAGAATGAGTAGGGGAGATGTAGAAGGTCGGATGGAAGAGGCATAGATGATGGAGAGGAGATAGGTAGTCGAGAGATGTGGCTGTGAATGTGTGTCCTTAGCGTGATGTTAATGTGAAAAGATAATTTCTGCTGTCCCCTCCTCACCCCTCTCCTCCCCCTCCCCCCACTCCCCCTATATCCCTGCCCGGGCAAAAATTTCCGCCTGCCCGGGCAGGCGTTTTCCAAGCGTATTTGAAGCCTGAAATCCTACGTTTTGCGTCCTGAACGCAAGCGTTCCAAACGAAACGCAAAAACGCGGAAACGCGTTTATGCCAACATAGGAGTACTGACAGGTAAGTGAGGCTGCGCATGTTACCGATGGTAGATGGAATAGACCCAGTCAAAGCGTTTTCTCTGAGATTCCTGGTGGTGCATGCAAAGGAGTTTATTGGTTCATATTCAGTGAGGAGGGGGAGGAGTGGATAGAACGAAGGGGGGGGATGAAAAGGGCATGACGTAGTGAAATGGTTGCCTTCTTTTAAAAGCTAGAGAGACGCACAAAAACACACGTTACTTTTGACCCTATGAGAAACGACATTCTTCTTCAGCAAAAAGCAAGCAGCAGTGCCAGTGCGCCACTCAAGCTGGACGTGCAAGTTCAGTTGGATTTCGTGATACTGACAGGTAACTGAGGCTGCTCATGTTGCTGATGGTAGATTCAATAGACCCAGTCAAGCCATTGTTGGCCAGATCCCTAATGGTGTGTGCAGAGCAGGGGTTCCATGGGTTACTTCATTGAAGAAAAGGAACGGGGAGGATTCATTGGAAAGGAGGAGATGAAAAAGGGCATTACAGAGTGACACAGTTGCTTGCCCTTTTGGTGAAGCTGGGTGAAAATTGTGTAGAAGGACCGCACAGAAAACATGCGTTGGTTGGTTACTTCTCAACCCAGTGAGGGACAGCCTTTTGTTTTCAGTGAAAAGCATGTAGCAGTGCCACTAAAGCCAATCATGCAGGTTCAGTTGTGTTCCCATCGCATGAATACTGACCGTTGGGCAATTATACTGACAGAAATGAGAGGCTGCTCATGCTGCTGGTTGCAGATGGAATAGAATTAGTCAACAAATTGCTTCTAAGATCCCCTGATGGTGCATGCAGAAAAAAAATCAACAGGTTAATTGACGGAGAATGAGGGGGAGGAGTGGATGACGGGAGAGATGACAAGGCCATGGCATAGTAGTGACGTTGTGGCCTTTACAGTGAAGGTGACAGAATAATGCACGGAAAACATGCTAAGTTTCTCTACCCAACCCCAGTGAGGGAAAAACCTTTTGCCCCATTAAAAAGCACTAAACAGTTTTACTCAAATCAGACACGGAAGCTCAGTTTGGTGTTTCCGATGGCACTGACAGGTAGGTGAGGCTGCTCATGTTGCCAATGGTAGATGGAATAGATCCAATCAGGGCATTGTAACCCAGATCCCTGATGGTGCATTCAAACCATCCATGGGTAAAATTGAAATGAAGAAGGGACGGGGGAGAGGGGTAAAAAATGAGATGGCAATGGCATATAGGTGCCTTCCGAGTTGCCTTTTGCTTCGGGGAAACAAACCCAAACAAGGAAGTTCAGTTGTGTTCCCACGGTAGAAACAGAAACGTGAGGCTCCTCATTCCTCCTAAAAACAGGACAGTAGACAGCAAAGGACACAAAGACACAAGGGGAAGGTGGGACAATGATGTTAGAGATAGGCTGCTCCATCCAAAATGAGTGGATTGGATGTTTCACAAATTCTCAACCTTGTGATCGCTTAAAATCCCCAACCCACCCCGATTTTAAGGTGGTCGCATTTCGAAGGACTCGTCAGAAATCTCCACTCCACCACCTGGGTATTTTATTTTGGGAGATTCCGTTGGCATTGGGGGGGGTTCATCCCTGTTCTATCTCTCCATCCCTCCCTTCCAACATGCTTTTCTATTCAGACCCAATTGTCTACATAGGCGATGAGGAGACAAGGAAACAAGGAGACAAGTAACGAGTAATTTCTTGCAAGAGGCACGTGAACAACTTACAACAACTGCATTAGAAGTCAAATTTAAAGAGACAGGTTTGGTCGACCTATGCGTGCATGGAGTCATACTCAAACCGGATAAGCTGTTGCTCATACGCACAGGTAAGTCAGGCCAACCATGCTGCCGATAGTAGATGGGATGTACCCGTCTAATCCTTGAGAATGTAGACCCTGAAGGGGCGTGAGTTGATTACGTTAGACAAGGCGGGTAACGGAGGAGAGAAAGGGGAGAAGGATGTTGGAAACACGTGCAGGGTAAAGAGTCACACTCGGTTGGTGCCCTCACACGCCAAGCAGGAGAGAAGTCGAGAAAGAGAGGGATTCTGAAGGGGGTCAAATGGGGTTGGTGCACTCATGTTCCAAGGAAGGATTCGAGCACTCACATGCTGCTCGTCACCATGCCCTGCACATTCACATGCTGGTGACTATGCCCGGGGGCACTCACATGCTGGTGACTATGCCCGGGGGGCACTCACATGCTGGTGATCATTCCCTGGCTGTCGCATGTCACATGCGCGGCAGTGCTGCAGTTCCCCCCAGCCACCCCACCCGGCGAAAGTCCGCCCCACGCCCGCTTGGAATTCCAGGAGGACTTGCACTGGAGGCAGAGGGGAGGGGGCGAGGTGCAATGGACCAAACGAACCAGCAGAGGAGGGAAGGGAGCGACAGGAGGAAGAGCGAGGGAGTGAGGGAGAATGAAGGATGAACCAGGGAAGGGGAGATATGAGCCAAATGGCTCCTCATCAAGTCTCAACGTAACTCTCCCAGCAGCTCCAATCTACCCTCCATCAGTCCTGCTGTGGAGGCGAAACAGGATGGTAAATTGGGTAACACTTTAAGTAGTACTACGATCATGAAAGCAACCGCTAGTAACCTCACTAAAGCGGCTCAACAACCAGACGAACCCCATGCTGGAGAGTAACGTGCTATGGGGGTTGAGGCTTCAGGTTTGCACTATAAAGGGTCCGACCAAGCCCCACTTGCGTGAAATCGGGTCATATCCTAAGCATTTCCGAAAACACAAGGTACTTGACTCGCATTTCTTGCTGGGTCTTGCAGGACGTTCCGCGGCAGTGGTATTTATTTACATAGGAAGCATACAGCTTGGAACTTGACAGGGCTTTGAGGCACGACACGCTGAACAGGCGGCGGCACCTGCGCGGACGCACCTTGGGAGGCGGCGTAAAGGGACGCGGCTGCGGACGGGGGGAAACCGCGGCAAGACACGTCAGCATGAACAGCGCGCCGAGCCCGCGCCGGCTTCCGGCGCCGTCCGCGCCGCCGATAGGGCGTCGCATGGCGAGCGTCCTTCCGCAGCGGGGTATGGAAGCCAGCCTTGATTCCTTGTACGGATCTGTCACTCAGTGACGGCGCCGGCGGGCGGGCCTGCCGCCGGGTGTGCTAAACTAATGCAGTGACGACTGAGGCTACGAAAGGCGGCGTGAGTCTGGTCGGCGGTGGTTCGCGGTTACGAAGTCCGGGCGATTACTATCTCTGGCTGCGGGCGCGCAGGAGATAAGGCGACGGGTAGAGACGTCGACGCGAGAAAGCCGAGGATCGCGGAGGGAAGCTCTCGCACTTGAGAAATGTGGAGTGGGATGGTAGGAAGGAGGTCCGTTATTGAGCCAAAAACGATGTCATGCGAGGGTGAACTCGCAGGTGACACCAGCAACGTTGCGAAATGCCTTGGCGACGGCGAATCTGTTTACGATCTCCATATCAACCAGGTGGAAAATCTACGGTGACGTTGATTTGATGGATTTTATTTATTTTTTTTGGGCTTTAAGGAGATCCAGGAGGAAACCAGGCCCCTTTTCCCACGCCGATCCACCTGCGAGCCCTCAGGGGAGACCCCCTAGCGCCCGAGGCTGGCTTATGGTAGCAATTTTTCCAGGATTATGAATAGGAATAAACCATCTAGTGAATACTCTTGACTCCATTCGAGAAACGAACGAGGTACCTAAGTTGCGAAGCTTTGTCGTGTCAAATGGTTTTCTTTTTTTCTTTTTTGCAAGAACGGCCCCTTTCATCTAACAGGAAACAAGGGGTGAAGCAGGTTATGGAAATACAGGCAATCTCGTGCCAGTACTGGTCGATGAAAGGCAAGGTGTTGTGCAGCGGCAACCACAAGATAAGCAGCGAAGAAAGAGAATAATAGAAAGAATGGTACGCATCATGGTTTTCAACACGTACACCAAAATTGCGACACCACGAAGCACAACAACGACATAGCATACCACTACGAGCATCGGGATTAATACACAAAGTGTAAAGAGTGCTAGCAGTTGTGATAATTCATACTGAAGCATTTATGTAAGTAGTTCCGATAGATATTATCGAGTTACATTACATTGTAGTTAGCATCCGTCGAATGACGTTAGCAAATAGCGCGCGTCTGGATGATTGTGTCAGCAAGCCATTTCAGTCACGCGAACAGTCGCGCCCCTTTCAGCAGCGATTAGAGCGCATAGCGCAAATAGCGTTGAGCAGGTACACTACCGAACAGGTACTTCTAGTAGATATAAAAGTAGGCTCGTCTCTCTTCTATTATTAACTTGTTCTTCAGTAAATTCCGGACACCATTCTAAGACTTCCGTTGTCTTACTACCGTATTCCCCCGTATAAAACACCCGCCGGAATTAAGCTCCCCCAGGTAGCTTGAGCGGGTATGGGTGCTGATTTTTTCTTGATATACACAACACCCTACCCTCGGATGTGTAAGCATTTGAACACCCCCTGCCGCCTAGAATCTTATAATTTTTCAAGAAACACAAGAATTTGCGATGTGAAATTGTGTGCTGCCGTTATTTTTCCTTCTCCTGGTGTGCCAACGGTATCAATATCAGCGGGAGTGGGGAAAACGAGCTAGTTGCTACTGTGCCGCGGGTATTCTGGTAGAAGATCCGAATCTGCCTGTTGAAAATCCCCGAAAAAAACATGAAATCGAGCACGCCGAGCCGAAACAAACACCCGCTGCCTCCTATTGGTTGGGAAACCGGCACTCATAAGGACACAGGCCACGCCTGCTGCACACGCTGTCTGTTTGACTCTGCACGTTCACTGTCGATGTGGCATGCAACTGGGCCACATCGTCAGGTACGCGATGTGGTGAACAAAAGTCATCGTTTGACTCAAATGAACATGGTGAAACATGCACATTTGAATTCCAATTGGGAATGCCATATGCGTGTTCCATAGCTCCTAGTGTTAGAATAGTAGGATAAATTCAAACAAGGGTGAACAAGAGAGATATAGTGTTGGGATTGTACCCTCTAACAGCATAGACCAATCTAGCCTACAACTTCTACACAGCATTATATGTATAAGTTGACACACCCCCTAGGTTAGATAAGGGGTAGTGCTGAGCAAAAAACAAGCAGCTCAGGGTGGCACTACTAGTCCAACCTACAGTGACGGAAATAAATGGGCTTATTAATCCACTGCTGTACATAAACTTTGTGATTCTGGCATTATATGTTTGTCAAAACCCAACCACAACGAATCACATACTGTGCCTCTTGACCTGAGCTTCTCAATGCACTTGGGTGTTGTAACTTTTATCGATTTTATTGTAAGGAGTACAATAATAAGCGCTCGTTACTCGATGCGGACACTTTAGGCCAACTTCGAGTCCATATCTATTTCCTGCCTGCATTACGCATCCTCGCAACCAACGCTTCCTTTTTCGCTCGATAGTACAGCGGCACCTACGCCAAGCCCCCAGCGACGATGCGACCGCTTCTTTCGAGCCAGAAAGATAGGATCGCGACACTGCTTCGACAGGGCCAGAGTCTTCGTCAAATCGCTAAAGCATTAGGAATAGGGAAAAGCACGGTACAGAAATACGCACGCGAACCCTCCCAGCACACGAGCAGCCTAGCGGTCAGGCCGATTGTTCCTAGGAACGGCCGACCGTGCGTACTCTCGGTTCGTGACAGGCGCTCACTGGTGCGAGCCGTCACTTCTGGCCATGCGAAGAGTAGCATAGAAGCAGCGAAACTTCTAGAATCAGAGCGCGGCATCAAGATATGCCCTAGAACCGTGCGCAACGCCCTGAAGAACTCCGGTCTAGTAGCCGTACAGAAACCGAAGAAGCCGCGACTATCTGCCCGAAACATCAAAGACCGCCTCGACTTCGCCAAGGCGCACGTTGACTGGACCATTGAAGACTGGAAGCGGGTGATATGGTCCGACGAGACCAAAATCAACCGCTTGTCCAGTGATGGCCGCAAGTACGCATGGATTCGCGACGGGGCGGCCCTGCAAGGTCATCAGATTCAACAAACCGTCAAGCATGGGGGCGGGTCATTGATGGTATGGGGTGCATGACTTATGATGGCCCGGGGTATATGTGCAAGATTGACGGCCGCATGGATGGGGAGCTGTACAGGAGTATATTGCATGATGAGCTTGCTCAAACTATCGATTTCTATAGTCTAACCCCTGGGATGTCATTTTCCAGCATGACAACGACCCCAAGCACAAGAGCCGCCTTGTGCAAGCATGGCTAGCTGAGCAGCCGTATGCGGTCCTCAAGTGGCCCTCCTCCTCCCCTGATCTCAATCCCATAGAGCACCTGTGGGCACACCTCAAAAGGGAGCTCGCCAAGTATGAGCACCCCCCCACGGGGATGCTCCAGACTTGGGAGCGGGTGCAAGAGACATGGGATGGGATTGGGGCGGATGTGTGCAGGGGCCTCATCAACAGCATGCCTAGGAGGGTGAAGGCAGTGGTTAGGGCTAAGGGGAGGTGGACTAGGTACTGATTTTGAAATGTTGAACACTTTCTTCAAATCTGGCCAAAAGTGTCCGAATAGGACTTGCTGAATGTGGTTGTTGGTTTGCCATTATAAACATGCCTTTGAGGCTGTATGACATGTGCTCCTCTTGCTCAGGAGGCACTACACTAGTATATTAAATCCCCCTGTTTTTAAAACTCTGTATAAGAAATACACACGCTTTTTAACCTTTCAAAGGGTCAACATATGGACAGTTTCTTCCGTCACTGTATGAGGCAAGGGTTCGAAGACCAGTCAGCAAGAGTACAAACAAGACAAGAGCAAACCAGGGCGGCACTACTAGTCCGACCATTGGAAGAGCAGCCACAAGGCCAGTCTGGAAGGTATAAATATAGAGGAGTACACAATCAAGGTCCTAGCAAGTGAGAGTCTACAGGAACTAGACCAAGCTGTAAGCAGTGCCGTTGATGATCTTTAGGCGCAAGCGCCTTAGTAAAGATATCAGCTGTATTGGCACCGGAGGCCAAATGTACTATGCGAGCCTGGCGACGCTGCTGGAGCTCGCGCAGGAAGAAGTACCGCAGCTGGATGTGCTTCGCTCTGCCCTCAAGTCAAGGCTCCTGACACACGAGGATCATGGCCCTGTTGTAAGCATACAGGACCGGGGCAAAGCTAGGCCGCTCACCTAAGTCGATAAGCAAGAAGGTTAGCTAGCGGAGCTCCTGTGCCGCCATGGCACCGGTGTTGATCTCAGCCTCACAGCTAGACTAGGCAACAGACGAGGAGCGAGTGGACCTCCACGAGATGGCACCTGAACCAATGCTAAAGTAGTAGCCCCGGGAGGACCTGAGGGTCTCAGCGTCGTCTGCCCTACAAGCGTCTGTGTGCCCAGTAAGGACCACTTGCCTGCGTCCTCCCAAAACTAGCCCCATGCCTGATGTACTCGCAAGATAACGTAGACCCCTCTTAGCGGCCGACCAGTGCTGGGGTCCGTGTCTGCCTGTGGCCACAAAGCGAGCTAGGATGCTCAGAGGGTATGCGAGATCTAGACGAGTGCAAGTCATCACGTACATGAGGCAACCCACCAGCTCTGCGTAAGGACCACTGGGCTCTGCAGGCTCCTCAAGAACTGGAGCCGAGAGCCTGTGGTCTACTGGCAGAGGTTTGGGCTACACGGAGGAGAACTGAAGGCCGAACCTCTGAAGGACCTGGTGCACCAAGTGTGACTGTGTGAGGATGATGGTGCGCGCTGCTCTGTCATTGGAGATCTACAAGACAAGGTCGCGGCGCAGCTCTCCTTAGTCAGTGCAGGTGTGTCTTGGGGTCGCTGAGCGATGCATTATTTTGGTCATGGAGGTGGCTCGTACCTCCATGATCCATGCCGGTGCACCCCATTTTTTGTGGCCGTTCGCCGTTCGCTACGCTGCTCACCAGATGACTTGCACTCATCCAGGTCTTGCATACCCTCTCAGCATCCTGGCTCGCTTTGTCGCCCCAGACAGACACCGACCACAGCACTGGTCGGCAGCTAAGAGGGTTTTGCGTTATCTAGCAAGTACATCGAGCATGGGGCTCGTGCTAGGAGGACGGAGACCAGTGGTCCTGACCAGACACTCAGAGGCTTCTTGGGCAGACGACGCCGAGACACTCAGGTCCTCACAGGGCTACTCTTTTTGCCTTGGTGCAGGGTGCCATCTCGTCGAGGTCCACCCGCTCCTCGTCTGTTGCCCAGTCTAGCTGTGAGGTTGAGATCTACGCAGGTGCCATGGCGGCACAGGAGCTCCGCTGGCTGACCTTCTTGCTCACCGACTTGAGTGAGCGGCCTAGCTCTGCCCCAGTTCTGTACGCTTGCAGCAGGGCCATGACCCTCCTGTGTTTGGAGCCACGACTTGAGGGCAGAGCGAAGCACATCCAGCTGCGGTACTTCCTCCTGCGCGAGCTGCAGCAGCGTCGCCAGGCTCGTATATTACACTTCTTTACTAAGGCGCTTGCGCCTAAAGGTCATCACCGACACAGCGTACAGCTAGGTCTCGTTCCTGTAGCCTCTCACTTGCTAGTACCTTGATTGTGTATAGACCTTATATATATCTTACTCCGACTGGCCTTGTGGCCTCTTCCCAGTGGTTGGACTAGTAGTGCCACCCTGGTCTTGCTCTTGCCTTGTTTGTACTTGTTTGGCTGGTCTCTAGACCCTTGCCTCAGAGGCTGGATTAGTAGTGCCACCCTAAGCTATTTCTCTCCCATCAAGCACTGCCCCTATCCAATCTAGGGGGTGTGTCAAACATATATTGTATGTTACTGTAGACTATATAGGGTTGTGCCTTAGAGAGTACAACCCATTAGGCTATATACCCCTGTATGATTGGTTCTAGTCAACTTTTCTCACTTCAACAAAACAGTTCCTTTTATAAGACAATGTTCCATGTATAACGAAAAAGCCCTGTTTTTACACACTTGTAGACGAAACTCAACGAGCCTATGTTCTTCGCACGAGCTATCTCAGCATTGAAGTCCTCGCGGCCTGAGGTGTCAATTTCATTGTCAATACGAGATGCAACCCTGTTCACCTGTTCTCCCCAAACCTCCTCCCTCATCTTCACCAGCTCTACAGCACTTGGCTCATGGCGGGGCGGGAGGCACTGGGCATGGCAGTGCAGGAGAGGGCAACGCGGGCCAAGCGTACCACCAGATCATCCGGTGCGTCCAAATCAGGGTCCTTGAATGCTGTCACAGCACTGGATGCCACAAGTGGAGCCACCTGCAGGTTGGAAGGACATGGCGCAAGGAGGATATTTTCATCCTTTAACAGGAGAGTTCAATGAAGGTGGTTTTTTGTTACGAGGATAAAAAATATTGAAACCAAATGGGAGAAATCAATATTACAGTGTGAACTTGGGAGATCGGAACAAGACAAGAAAGCGAACCTGACTAAACAACTCTTCGTGCACTTGGCCTTAGCAGGCCGATTTCTACGCGTCTTCAATTACTCTCGTCACCAAGGGCGTGTCTGCAGCGAGATCGGAGCTCACCCAACAAGTTTGAAACTAAATCGTTCTAGAGGAACAGGCCTCACCAAATTCTCCTCTATTGCTATTGATCCCACTTGTTGCCCGACCTGTTGCTATTTGAGTCTCACCCATTGCTTTGAGGTTGATCTGGGTGTCCCCTGTCACATGAACCGCCTTGCGTGCCGTAATGACCACCAGCATCACCACTCCAAAGCTGCACATCCGAGCAACCAAGAAAGGAAACCCTTGATTGGAATGAGCAAGTCATGTGATGCACGAAGTGCCACTAACTTCAAACGAATAGAATGACAAGACAACTCTTGCACACTGCTAACCTGTGCACATCTGCTGCTGGTGTGGCCTTGTGAGACTTGTAGTATGCAGGGTCCACATAGCCTGGTGTGCCCATCACTCGAGTGGCGGCCACAGACGAGGTGCCCATAGCGGTGCCTCCACTCAGCTTGACAAGCCCAAAGTCCGCTATCTTGGCCTGCCCATCGTGCACAATCACAAAAGCACAATGAGGAACAATGAGGAGGAGTGTGAGTGTGCGATGCATGGCTGGTTGGTTTCAGCTAATCACCACATGGCAGTTGTGACACGATGGATAAGGGTGAGAGGGGAATCTGCTGCCATGCCTGCATATGCAAAAGGGGCAAACACCAGTTTCAACGTGCCTGCATTTTTGCATCAAGGAGAATGTTGGCTGGCTTGATGTCGCGATGCACAATGCCAAAATCATGCAGGTACAGCAGCCCCTTAGCTACTCCAATCAGTATATCCAGCCGCTGCCGCAGAGAAAGGGGATTGGAGACACCAGGTCCAATCCAGCTCTCGAGATCCCTATTCTCCATGAGCTCATATATCAGAATCTGCTCCATCTTTCGTGTGGACGGGTCAAAGTCGATGCAGAAGCCCAGAAGGCGCACGAGATGAGGGTGGTGCTTGCTTGCCATCTCCTTCATCTGGAAGAACAAGTAGTGAAAAGATGGGTGATGACCAGACGGATGGATAAGAAATATTTGGACCAAAAAGGTATTTCACAGTGTGAAAGAAATGATTACAAATCATGACATACCTCTGTCTGGAAATCGTTGGTGAGCACTCGAGCTCGTTTGACTGCCCAGGCTTGAGTGAGGTCATAGGGAGACACCCCTTTGTATACATCCCCAAAGCTGCCGCTTCCAATCCGGTTCTCCTCTGCCCAATCCGATGTAGCTTCTGCCAATGCAGCTAGAGAATATTCCCGAAAAACATCGGGCCGTGCTGCCTCCATGTCCACCACAGCACCACCATCCTGTCCCCCTCGTGCTACTGCTGCAGCAGCTGCTGCTGCTGCCGCCCATCCTGCCTCTGGATCTGGCGTCTCGTGGTGTGCTCCTGCAAAGGAATATGAGTGTGTGTGTGTGTGTGAGAGAGAGAGAGAGAGAGAGAGAGAGAGAGAGAGAGAGAGAGAGAGAGAGAGAGAGAGAGAGAGAGAGAGAGAGAGAGCCTATGTCCCTTAGTATTTAGAGCCTCTATCCTCTCATTCCTCTGTTTTTAGTTTGGTTTCTTCTTTTTCTCCTTCCCTTGGTGGCGGGAGAGAGAGGAGAGAGAGAGAGCGAGAGAGAGAGAGCCTATGTCCCTTAGTATTTAGAGTCTCTATCCTCTCATTCCTCTGTTTTTAGTTTGGTTTCTTCTTTTTCTCCTTCCCTTGGTGGCGGCTCGCGCCGGCGGCCTTCGGCCGCGACGCTCGGCGCAGCCTGCGGCCGCGCGATAGGGGTCGGCAAATACATTGCTCAAGACTCAAACAACTCAAGGATACAACAACAACGGCACAAGGAGACCACGAGCCGGCACACCCGACACCTAACTCCAGACATGGAGAGCCTCATCCGCCGCACCGAGGCTCTAGCGCTGGTGAGCTCGTCTCCCACGCGAACGTACGTCAGGAGGGAGCAGGTCACGTGAGCTGGTCCGCTCCCGCTTCTTCCAGCAGGGCCGTCACATAGCCCTCCAGGAGCTGGAGCGCTGACACGGCTCCGCCAACGATGTCTACAGCTGCAGCCGAATCTATGCTCGCCGACACTGCGCGCATCACGGCGAGGAGCTGGGGGTCCAACACTGTTCCCCGGGCGGGCGCAGGCTGCACTCGCGTCGACACGATGGCGAGATCCGCAGCAGCCATCGCGCAGCGATGGAGAGGATCATGGGGCATCCTGCACGGGCTCGCTAAGCCCCGTAGTACGGAGTGCGAGTCCGTCAGCATCCCCACTGCGATCCCCATCGCCCGCCGCGCGTGCCAGAGCCGTCGAAACGTGGCGACTGGGACCGCCATCTCCACGAGGCGCTCCCGCTCTCGCAGCCGCTCCACCTGCACCCTCGGCGGCATCCGCAGCCCGCCTGGGCGGCGCTGCTCCGACCCCTCATACGGAAAGCCCTCATCGGAGGACTCCGCCCCCCCCGTCTCCGCTGCTTCTGCCCCCCCCTCGACTCCTGTCGGCGAGCCCATCGCCATACGGGGGGGAACAAAGGGCGCGGCAGCCCGCGCGCAGAAGGACGGCGGAGCCACCGGCTGCCGCTGGCCTTCGTACCAGCTCACCGCCGATGCCCCCACCACTGGTGGCTGCCAGCTTGGCAGCGTCCCCACGGTCGGCACTTCCGTCGGTGCAGCCTGTGTGCTGGGCGCGAGGTGATGTGGGGGCAGCGGCTGGGCCTGGTACCAGGGGGCAGATGGCGGAGGCAGCTGACGATGCTCCTGACGGGGTGGCGGCTGTGGCGCCACGGACACAGGCGCCGGAAGCGGTCAAAACGGCTCTTGCAGCGGCACAGAATACGGAGGGGGCACTATCGCGGGCGGATTCTGCGGCGGGGGAACACGCTCGGGGGCTGAGGCGGTGCTACCGAACGGAACAGGTTTTCAAGGGTCGCAGCGGCGCGACCCAACCGCCTCTCCGCGGCCGAGCCCCGCCCGTTGCCCCCTCCGGCCCTCCACCCGCGGTGCGGTCCAGACTGCCCACGCTGCCCCTGCGGCGTCCGGCGCTGCTGGGCGGGAGCCGCTTGCGCCCCTCGCTGGGGTGTCCCTCGACGCGGCGGGACCAGCGGGAGCCACTGCTGCGGAAGCTGCACTGCCCCCGGCTCATCTTGGTCCGCACGCTCGAAGGCCTTCCGCTCGTGACGTGCAGGGGACGAGCGGCGGTTGCCAGACAGACGCTCTGGGGTCTGCTGGCGGCTCGTTGGCGAGCCGGGGACTCCGCGCTCCCAACCGTGGTTTGCGGGCGGTGGGGAACTCTCCCGATCTCGGCGGGGGACGCTCTCCCCCGTGCTCTCCAAATCCAGGGACCGCTCGCGACGGGGACGCCCAGCTCCCACCACATTTCGGGGTGACTCCATTGATGGCCCGGACGCCTTCCTCGGCGTCGCCCGTGCATCGGACCGGTCAGCGAGCGTCGGGCGGCGTGGCAGCACGCAGTGGAAGCCGGGACCAAAGAGGTCGGGGGCGCGGTCGAGGACGGACAGGCGTCTTGTCTCGGGATGGAGGCCCGCTGAACGACTTCCAGCAGGCTGCTAACCAGGCTTTAAGGGAGGGAGGGCGGAGGGAGGTAACTGGCGAGGAAGAAAGACGGGACGCATCTTATGTACCGGAGAGAAGCCAGGACTCATAAACGGAGGAGTCCAGTGCAGCTCTGGAGGAGAGAACTTCGTCACGCAGGCAAGGCAGGAACCCGTCCCCATCGCTCAGATCCCGCGGACGAAGACCTGCGCACACACAGCCACCTGGCTCTCCCGCCCAGGCTGCCAGAGGGGGTGCGTGAAATACGCGTCCCTCCCGCGCCAGTAGCTCGCCTGATATCCAGATCCCTCGGCAGTTTTCGCCACAGGAGCTGTCGTCCAACGAATCCCTGTTCGCTGGGGTGGCGGGATGGGATATCGACCTGCTTTGCGACAGTCGCCAACCCCCAATTTCCCGCAGAATCCCCCCCAAACTTCGTCAGCTCTTCGCCCTAGCACTCCTGACACCTCTGCTACACATCGCACACAGGCCAACCAGCCTCGCGGGTTGGCGCCTGTTACTTTTCGTCCCTCGCCTGACTCTTCGCCTGCACTCGCCCAAGCACCCTGATTGGGCCACGGTGGAAAAACGACTGCAGCAGTTCCTCGCGGGGGACTGGCAGCAGCTGTACCTGTCAGCAATCGACGCTGTGCATAACCTCCCCCCTCCTCGCCACGTGCCGGACACCATCGGCAGGCAAAAGCGGGCAGAGGGACTTGTCCGCCGTGGCAGTCTCCGACGTGCCCTGTTGGCACTGGACTCGACTCCGGTCAGCGATTCAACCCCCGACGTCCTCGAGGCACTGAAGTCCAAGCACCCCGCTCCGTTGACCGAGTCAATCGCGTGGCCCACCCTCGACGAGTCAGATGCGGGCCCCACGGTTTCGCAGGAGGCGTTCATTCGTCTGCTGAGCCGCTGCGAAAACGGAGTGGGCGCAGGGCCTTCTGGAATGTGCTTCGAGCACATTCGCGAAGCTGCCCTCGCCAACAACTCGGTCGCTGTCAAACTCCATGAGCTCGCATTACGCCTGCTCCAAGGGGATTCCACAGCCGAAATCGCCGCCCTCCTCACCGCTAGTCGATTAATCGCATTCTCCAAGCCCGGAGGCGGTACGCGACCTATAGCCATAGGCGAGTGCTTGCACCGCCTCGTGGCGAAGGCGGGCCTCCTCACCATGACGGCGCAGGCACAAACTCATTTCCTCCCGCTGCAGTTCAGGGTGGCAGTACGCGCGGGTGGCGAGGCGATCATCCACGGAGCCCGCACATACACATCCGAATTTCCGTCCGCCCTGGTACTCCAGGTCGACGTGTCAAACGCTTTCAACAGCGTTGACAGAGCCGCGATCGTGGCAGGCCTTTTCAACTCGCCCCTCCGGCCGCTCCTCCCCTTCGTCAAACTCTCCTACGGAGCGCCGTCGCGACTATATCTAGACGCGGGATTCTGCAGCGCACCCCTCCTAAGTGCCCGGGGTGTTCGTCAAGGGGACCCCATGGGCCCCCTGCTTTTCGCTGCGGCTTTGCACCCAGCTCTCCAGGCGACAGCCTCAGCGTTTCCTAGCGTGCTCTGCCTCACCTACGCCGACGACATCACACTGCTTGGAGAGCCGTCAGAGTGCGTGTCGGCATTTACCCAACTCACAGAGGCCCTACGCCCCTTGGGCCTCACGCACAACCCTTCCAAATGCGCGGCGTGGTCAACTACCCAGCCCCCCAGCCCCATACTCCCTCCAGGCATCCCCTTCCGCACTGACGGCCTGCGCGTCCTCGGAAGTCACCTCGGCCCCACCGAAGCCACAGCAGCTTTCCTTCGGGAGCAGCTGGCCGACATGGCGAGACCGCTCCCCGACCTGGCGACCATGGACCCCCAAGCTGCGGGCCTTCTCCTCCACCGCTGCGTTTCAAGACGCGTATCCTATCTCACCCGCACCACACCCCTTGACTCGCTGCCGTCCGAGGAATGGTCCAACTGGGGGCAGAAGCTCTTCCATACCCTCCTCCTCTCGTGCAACCTTCAGCTCCCACGGGGTGAACAGGAGCGGTCGCGCACTTGGCACCAAGCCTCTCTGCCACCCTCCTTTGGCGGCCTCGGCATCGTGGACCCCGCAGTAGAAGGCCCGCACGCCTTCCTCACTAGCGTCGCACAGGCCCACCGGCTGCTCATATCCCTCCCATCGGATCCGACAGGCCCACTCGCTGCGGCGGCCTGCTCCTTGGCCCCTCCCTTCATCGGACCCTCGCGTCTCCATACCTGGTTGGCGAACTGCGAATCGGCCCTCCCAGCTCCAGCCTTGGCACTTCTGCAGGCCGAACGGGCTGAGCCCTCGGACGATCCTCTCCAGCACCGACTGGCCGTGGAAGTACACGCAGCCCGCTTCGCCCGACAATTAGCCGCGTCACAGGAGATGGACCCCAACCCCCTCAGCGGCCATACCCAGCGGCTCCTCTCCCTCACTGGGTACGGCGCCGGCGACTGGCTCCTCGCCATCCCCCTATTCCCTTCTCTTCGGCTGGCGCCGCCTCACTATGCCATCGCCCTGGCATTCCGTCTGGGCCTCCCTTTCCCGGCACCCAGGGTCTGCAACTGCGCCCAACAGGTCGCGATCCCCGACCCCCGCCTACCAAACCACCTCCTCCGCTGTGGGACGGGACACGGTCGTACCGACACGCACAACGCCCTCCGTGATGAGTGCGTACGTATGGGGCGTGACGCACAGCTCATCGTCACGAAAGAAACGGCAATGTATAACCCTGTCGACGGCAAGACCGCCGACCTGGCCATACGCGACCGGGACTCGGGGGCGGTCTGGATCTGTGACGTCACCGTCACCGACCCAGTCAGCACCCGGGACCCGCTAGCGCGCAAAGGCCGCGGTTACATGGCCCGGGAGCAAGCGGACAAAAAGATCGACGACTACCGCCACCGGGCAGCATACGTCGGTTTCTTCCCACTCGCCGTCGAGACGTATGGCTGCCCATGCGCCGAAGTGCCAACCTTCCTGAAGCTCCTCGCACACACGGCCGCTCGCCGCCTTTTCAATGCTGACCCCAGCTCCTATCAGGCGGCTAAACTGCTCAGCCAGTTCCGCCAGCGCTGGTCTGTCACCCTTCAGCGGGGTCAAGCCCTCACCTACCTCGGGAAGGTGAATGAGGCTTCGCCACTTGAAGGGCCGCCCCTAGGTGCTCCTGAGGCGGGCATGTCCCTTGGGGACTGCTTCGCGGTCATTGAACACCCACGGGAGTAGCTGGGGACTAGGATCCCGTCCACGAATACCATGCATGCTTGTACCTACCTTATATGCCTTGCGTGTACCCAGGATCTTCCAGCAATGAAGGACCGTTAGAGAGAGAGAGGAGAGAGAGAGGGAGAGAGAGAGAGAGAGAGAGAGAGAGAGAGAGAGAGAGAGAGTGAGAGGGAGAGCAAGAGAGAGAGAGAGAGGGAGAGAGCTGGTTTTCAGCTCCTCTCCCCATCCCTTGCTCTCACTCCCTCTCTCCCTCCCCTGCCCTCACTCCTCCCTCCCTCCCCTGCTCTCACTCCTCTTCCCCTCCCCTGCTGCCACTCCTCTCCCCATCCCCCTCAATCCCTCTCTTCCTCCCCACCTCGCACTCCTCTATCCCTCCCCTGTTCGCAAACCTCTCCCCCTCCCCTGGTGTCACTCCTCTCCCCCTCCCCTGGTGTCACTCCTCTCCCCCTCCCCTGTTCTCATTCCTCTTCCCCTCCCCTGCTGTCACTCCCTCTCTACCTCCCCTGCTCACACTCCCTCTCTCCCTCCCATGCCCTCTCTCCTCCCTCCCTCCCATGCTCGCACTTCTCTCCCCCTACCCTGCTCTCTCTCATCTTCCCTGTCCCAACGTTCACTCCTCTCCCCTTCCCCTGCTCTCACTCTTCTCCCTTCCCCTGCTTTCACACCTCCCCCCCTCACCTGCTCGCACTCCTCTCCCCCTCCCCTGCCCTCACTCCTCTTCCCATTGCCTGCTCTCACTCCCTCCCTCCCTTCCTGCTTTCACTCCTATCTCCCTCTCCTGCCTCTCCCTCTCCCCTGCTCTCACCCCTCTCCCCTTCCCTCGCTCTCCCGCCTCTCCCCCTCGCCTGCTCTCAGTCGTCTCCCTCACCCCTGCCCTTGCTCTCACCCCTCTCCCCTTTCCCCTTCCGCTGCCCCTGATCTCCCTCCCGCGCTCACGCTGCTCCCTCCTGCGCTCACGCTGCCCCCTCCCGCGCGATCACGCCGCTCTCCCTCCCGCGCGATCACGCAGTTCTTCCCGCGCGCTCATGCCGCTCTCCCTCCCGTGCGCTGACGCCGCTCTCCCTCCCGCGCGCTCACGCCCCTCTCCCTCCCGCGCGCTCACGCCGCTCTCCCTCCCGCGCGCTCACTCCGCTCTCCCTCCCGCGCTCACTCCGCGCTCCCTCCCGCGCTCTCACTCCGCTCTCCCTCCCGCGCTCACTCTGCGCTCCCTCCCACGAGCTCACTCCGCTCTCCCTCCCGCGCTCACTCCGTGCTCCCTCCCGCGAGCTAACTCCGCTCTCCCTCCCGCGCTCATTCCGTGCTCCCTCCCGTGCGCTCACTCCGCTCTCCCTCCCCTGCCCTCGCTGCTTCCTCCCTGCTTTCGCCTCAGCCACTCTGTGCTATCGCGTCACTTGGTAGGTTCTGTCGCGTCTCTCCGTCCCTGCTGTCGCGTCTCTCCGTCCCTGCGGTCGCGTCTCTCCGTCCCTGCCATCGCGTCTCTCCATCCCTGCCATCGCGTCTCTCCGTCCCTGCTCCCGCGTCACTTCGTCCCTCAGGATGAATTATGCGCGGTTCACACTGCTTAGCCGGTCGTCGGGGGATCTGCGGCATTATCGCTATCATTCCTTATGGCGCGAAGTTTTGTCTAGGCTTGGCTACGCGCGCGAGAAACCTCGTATGCTGGCTAGTTTCTAGTCACTAGTCGGTGTCCCCCGGGTTCCAATTTACAAAATTTGATAGCAACTTTCCCTTAGCCGTTTGAGCTGAGAGAGAGCCAGGGGTTGGGCTGCTTGGGCGAAGGTGTTTGCTTGCCTTTCAACCAATCACGAGCCCCCTTTTACAGCCACCGCGTCATTGTTCAGTTTCATCCGGGTGCATGGGGTTACCAACCTTTTTGCGCCGCGAGATTGCTAGCAAAAAAACTCGCGCCTTGCAACTTGGGATCTGGGCTTTAACGAAGATTAAATTTCGTTAACGCATTTTTGTTCGTCAGTTCGTTTGCGCGTCAGCACACGACACAAACAATCGCACATTTGACGGAGTGCTTGACATTTCGTCAGCTTCGGAAGACACTCCCACAATCTCGGAAGACACTCAATTTGCCCCACGACACGATGACAGGAGCGGATGACACGACGTAGGAATCGGCCCTCATGTATTTTCCCGCAGTGGCTTCTTACCACAGCGGACGCGGTGCATTTTCCCATCTCTTCCGCGCGCCATAGGCTGGTAGTTCCGCGCGCTTTGGTAGCAAGCATGTGGCGGGGACGGAAGGAGCCTGCGCGAGAGCGCGCGGAGGCGGAGGAATCGGCGGAGAGCAGCGACGGGGAGACGGAGGGGAGCCGCGTCGCGGAGAGCGACGCGGAGGACAGCGCAAGTGACGACGCTAGCGGCGGCGGCGGCGGCGGAAGTAACAGGAACGATATAGTACACGTGGGAGCGAGGAATAAGCAGCGAGCGAGAATGGGAAAGAAGTTGGGAGGGGAGGACCACTCTTTGAATGACACGTATGAGTCAGACAGGAGTGACGTGGAGGACGATAAACACGGAGGAAAGCGGATCAAATCCACGTCATCAGCGACACGTGGCAAGCCTCCCATCCCCAGCAAGGTGCGGCTGCCTTGGCTGACGTGGCTTGCTCTGACTGGCTCGTATCTCGTCGCACTGATTCTCGCCTTCAGCGTGCTCCGCGCTACACTCCCCGCGCATAAGGACCCGCTCGCCCCTTGCAAGCTCGCGCATTCCGCCAATACCTCCGCCATTTCCGCCGCCGCGGCTGGCGGGAACCAATGGCCGAACGCGACGTTTTCCCCAAATGCCACGTGTCCCGTCCCGTGGCACCCAGCCGTGGACGTGCTGACGTGGCGGTGGTCCCCGCTAGCGGCGGCGGCGGCCGTGCTAGGATTCATGGTTTGCGCGCTGCGCGCATTGGGGAGCGGACTGGGGGAAATCGGCGCGCTGGAGGAGCGCCTGCGCGCCTTAGAAGGGGGAAGGGGCGGGCGCGGGGGAAGACTGGGGGAAGGCGGGGCGGAGGGGGATGGTGGCGGAAGCGGAGGGGGAGGGGGTTCAGGGGGGGTTGGAGGGGTGTCTGGCTCGGAAGGAGGTTCGGAGGGAGGTTTGGGAGGGAGGGCGGTGGTGACAGCTGGCGGCAAGCTGGCAGTGTCGGTGGGGCGGAGCTCCCTCCTGGGGATTCTGGTGCACGAGATAAGGGCGCCGCTTAGAGGTAAGAGTGATACTTACAGGTAGGTAGGTAGGATCGCCCCTTAGATTTAAGAGTGGCTCTTAGGGGGGTGAGGTTGGCTTTGGGAAAGAGATGTTTAGCAGAGCAGAGCAGTGCGCAGAGCAGAGCAGTGCGCTGCACGCTGCCAACGCGAGCGGGGGAGAACGACACTGCACACCGCCTCTTCTGTCGTCTCTTCTGTTAAGAGTTCGTTCTTCCCTGCTCGCGTTGGCAGTATCGTGCTCGGACCAAATCGGCCATAGATTCCTCTCCACCGTCGCCACTCACTTGCTTTGTTCTTTGATCCCTCCCCCCCTCTCCCTTTCCCCCCCCATTCCCCGTTCCCCCCTCTCCCCGTTCCCCCCTCTCCCCATTCCCCCCTCTCCCCGTTCCCCCCTCTCCCCGTTCCCCCCCCTTCCCCGTTCCCCCCTCTCCCCGTTCCCCCCTCCCCGTTCCCCCCCTCCCCGTTCCCCCCCTCCCCATTCCCCCTCCCCGTTCCCCCCTCCCCGTTCCCCCCTCCCTGTTCCCAACCCCCCTTCCCCCCCGACGACTTCGCCTTGCATTAGTAAGCTTTTTTCACTTGACTCATTTACATTGCTTTCTGTTTATTTGCCATAGGGGAAGGACATGGCCGGATAGGCACATCATAAATAGTGGCATTGGTATTAAGCCTAGCCTGTCCTTGAGCAATAAAATTTCACGGCTTGGTCATATTTCCCCGTACCCTCCCTCCCCTTCTCCCCCTCTCCCCCTTCCTCTGATCCCCCTCTCCCCCCTCACCCCCTCTCCCACGATCGCTCCTCCTCACTCTCTCTCTCCCCACTCATCTCCCCAGGCTTGCTGGGGCTGCTCCAGCTGCTCCTCTCCTCCTCCCTCGATGAATCGCAGCGCGACATGCTGGCAGCCATCCAGGCCACGGCGCGCCACGTCATCCACGTCGCCAACAACGTCGTCGACAGCTGGCGCATCGAGAACCGCCGGATCGCCGCCGCATCGTCCGCCGCCGCCTCTTCCGCCGCCGCTGCACTGTTCCGAGGGGAAAGAGGCGGAGGGGGAGGGGGTGGGGGAGGGAATGCAGGGCAGGCAAGGGGGCAAGGGCTGGGGCGAGGTGGAGCAGTGGGGAGAGGGGGGGCGGCGGCGAGTGTGGGGCTGGAGAGTGCGGTGTTTGACCTGCGGTCGCTGGTGGACGAGGTGGTGCTGCTCGTGGCGGGCGAGGCGAGGGAGAAAGGGCTCGAGCTAGCAGCGCTGGTGATGGACTCCGTGCCCAATGTGGTGGTGGGGGACCCCCTCAGGCTCAGACAGGTGCGTGCGTGTGAGGTGGTGGGTTGTGGGCGTGTCAGGGCGCTCTCTTACCGCAGTAAGCGAGGTCGCAGTGCTGGTGATGGGCTCCGTGCCCAGCGTGGTGGTTGGAGACTCTCTCAAACTCAAGCTCAGACACGAGTGGCCGTCCGAATCAAACCCCGGGTCATCTGTTCGTCGTTCTCCTCCCCCCCCCAACTGCTCCTCACGGTCTCACTCTTTTTCCCCCGCCCCCCTGCGCCCCTCAGATCCTCGGGAATCTCATGGCAGTGGCGGTGCGCCTCACAGACAGGGGCCACGTGTTTCTGGTTGTACGGCTGGCGCCGGATGACGACGAGATGCAGCGAATGGCGGACCCCAACTCGCCCGACGGCATGGAAGGTGCACTGGGTAGCAGCAAGGGGGGTCAGATGCGAGCATGCACTCACGCGTTCCTTGCTCGTGGGGCGCCAGGCACTGCGATGCGATGCAGCGAATGGCGGACCCCAATTGTCCGGATGGAAGCGAAGAGCGAGCAGCGGTTCAGGGCTTTCAGTGTGGGCGTCAGTATCCGTGGGGGGGGAGGGTTTACACCACGACTGTTTAATTGGATGGCTAGCTGGCTGGCCCAGACCGAAGTCCCCTCATGAGACTGAAGGTGCGTTTTTCACACTGAGAAGTTCGTTTTGAGGTCAATCCTGCCTTTTTCCTTTCATACCCCGCACTCCTCTCCATACCCGCATTCCTCTGCCGCCCCTCCGTGGTGTCCAGGCGCAACCCAAGCAGGGTTGGCACGCACAGGAGGCGGAGAGAATAGCCCACCCTGCGCGGGTAAGCCAGGCCAAGGGGGAGAGCCTCACACTCTATAGCCAGGCGGCAGCGGGTGGCAGCGACAGCAGGGCGAGCAGAGCAGCGTGCCACATATCCCGTACTGCGCCTTCCCTACCCACCCTGTGCCGTGCCCTTCTCCCTCCTCCCTCCTCCCGCAGAGTTTTCAGACGTCTCAGAAGCAACAGCTGGGCGACCACCACCATGCCACCACCATGCCACCACCATGCCTCCACCATGCCTCCACCATGCCACCACCATGCCTCCACCATGCCTCCACCATGCCACCACCATGCCTCCACCATGCCTCCACCATGCCTCCACCATGCCTCCACCATGCCTCCACCATGCCTCCACCATGCCACATATCCTGTGTTGCGCATTGCCTACCCTGTGCTGTGCTGTGCTGTGCTGTGCTGTGCTGTGCTGTGCTGTGCTGTGCTGTGCTGTGCTGTGCTGTGCTGTGCTGTGCTGTGCTGTGCTGTGCTGTGCTGTGCTGTGCTGTGCTGTGCTGTGCTGTGCTGTGCTGTGCTGTGCTGTGCTGTGCTGTGCTGTGCTGTGCTGTGCTGTGCTGTGCTGTGCTGTGCTGTGCTGTGCTGTGCTGTGCTGTGCTGTGCTGTGCTGTGCTGTGCTGTGCTGTGCTGTGCTGTGCTGTGCTGTGCTGTGCTGTGCTGTGCTGTGCTGTGCTGTGCTGTGCTGTGCTGTGCTGTGCTGTGCTGTGCTGTGCTGTGCTGTGCTGTGCTGTGCTGTGCGCCCCTCCATGTTCCGCATTCAGCCCCCAGCAGGGAGGCCCAGGCAGTGGAGGCAGAGAGAATCGCCCGGGGGCGAGCAAGCCAGGCCAAGGGGGAGAGCCTGACTCTGAGTGGGCGGGCGGCGGCGGACGGCAGCAACAGCTGGGAGAGCATCTGCCGCATGATCCGCGAGCAGGAGGCGCGGTTCCGTCGGCTCATGGGGCCGCAGCGGGGGACAGGAGAAGGGGGGATCGGGGGGGGAGGGGGAGCAGGGGGAGGGGACGGGGAGAGGGGTGGTGGGGGGGCAGGCGGGGGGAGAGGAGGCGGGAGAGGAGGTGGAGGAGGAAGGGGGGGAGGAGGGGAGAGCAGTGGGAGAGGGGGAGTGCGGCTGATTTGCACGTTGGAGGACACGGGGGTGGGGCTGCCTGACGCTGTGTTCGATGCCATGGAGATGCCCTTCCACCCGCTCTCGCTGCCGCTGCAGCAGCGCTTTGCGGCCGTGCCGCTGCTGCTCAACGTGGCTCAGAAGTGAGTGGCTCTAGTGTGTGTGTGCGTGGTTGCTTGCTGCTTGCTTGATGCTGCTCAACGTGGCACAGAAGTAGGTTGCTCCCTCTCTCATTCACCCAGACTCCCTCTTGTGCAATCTCATACTAGCACCATGCTCGTGCACGTGCCCCCCCCCCCCCCCCCCCCCCACTCCCTCCCTCCCCCCCACGCACACTTCTGCCTCTCTCACACGCTCAGATCCTCACACTCCTGTCCTTTCTCACTCTCTCTCTCCTCATCGTCCCTCTCTGCCTCACAGTCTAGTCCCAGCCACGCACAGCTGTCTCCTCGTCTACAGCTGTCCGATTATCGGCTTTCTACCGTTTCGCATTCCACCGCCCACCTTCCACCTCTCACCTTCCACTGCCCACCTTCCACCGCTCACTCTCTCCCTGTGTGTCAACCCCCGCACGCACCTCCCTCCCCCCGCCCTCCTCAGTCTAGTCCAAGCTGTCCTCGTCTACAGCGGCCCTGGCATCGCCTCCCCGCTCCCCCGCTCCCCCCCCTTGCAGTATAGTCCAAGCCATGCACGGTCGTCTCCTGATTTACAGCCGCCCACCTTCCTCCTCTCACTCACCCCACCGCCCACCTCTCGCACCCTCTCACATCCCCTCCCCATGTGCCACTCTCAAACCCTCTCCCCCCCCCTGCTACCCCCCCCTTGCAGTCTGGTCCAAGCCATGCACGGTCGTCTCCTGGTTTACAGCCGCCCTGGCATCGGCTCCACCTTCACCTTCGACCTCTCGCTCGCCCAGCCGCCCACCGGCCCGGCCTCTAGCCTGCTGCCACGTGTCTTCCACGCGGGCTTCGGGCCAATCCCGGACGAGCAGCAGGCGGAGTGCCTGGCGCTGAGGGGGAAGCTCAGGGGGTTGAGGTGCCTGGCTGTGGACGGCCGACCCGTGAGGCAACAGGTGGGCTGTGCAGGTGGGCTGTGCAGGTGGGCTGTGCAGGTGGGCTGTGCAGGTGGGGGAAGGAAGGGAATTGAACGTGATGGGCGAGCAGCAGGCGGATTGCCTGGCGCTTAGAGGGAAGCTGAGAGGGCTGAGATGCTTGCCTGTAGACGGCAGGGCTGTGCGGCAGCAGGTGGGTGGGCGTGGAGTGAGGAGGTGTGTGTCCGGACTCGACCAGAGCATTATTCCCCCTCCCTCTCCCCAAACGCTCGCCAACTGCACCGCTCTCCTTGGCCCGAAATGCGAGAGTCTCGCTGGCAGGCAGCGTTTCTGCTGCTGCTGCCCTAACAAAACTCATTCGGGCTCAAACTTATTAAGCCAAGACTCCTTTCTCCTTCTCCCGCTCCAAACCCTCAACCAGCAGCTTAGGTTGCGTTTGGCAGCTAAAACGAGCAATAAATCGCTAGGCTGTGCTCGCATGATCTTCCCCCAACTGAGCATTCCAGCTGCACACCCCCGCGCCCAAATCTCATCAAGCGTTCGCCACCTGCGTGGCTCGCCTTGGCGTCAAAGTCGATCTCCCAGATAGTGTGTCTGCGGCTGCTGTGCCACTCAAAGCCATTCACATTCAACATGTTTCACTACGGTACCCTCCCCTTCTTCTCCCCCCCACCCTCTCAACAGGTCCTGGCCACCTGCATGGCTCGCCTGGGCCTCAAGGTGGACCTCTCAGACAGTGTGTCTGCCGCTGCCCTGGCACTCAGGCATGACGTCACCTCGCCTGCCGCCCCTGCTGCTGGTGGGGCGGGTGGTGCGGCCTCGGGTGCACACAGCATGCTGGGTGAGTGGGGCGTGGGCAGTGCAGTGGTGTGCAGCATGTGTGTTGGGTCCGTGGGGTGTGGGTGGATTTTTGCCTGCTGCTGCTTCCCTGACACTCCGGCTTTCACATCGCCCTCCCTGCCGCCCCTGCTGCTGATGCTGCTGCCACAGCCGCACACAGCACACAGCACACAGCACACAGCATGTTGGGTGAGTGCAGCTTGGGTAGCTGGGAGGAATGTAGACGCCTGGCGGTGGCAAGTTGGAAACATCCCGCAAGAGTCGCTGGGACATGATGGTGGTAGATGCAGACAGTGATGGGCCGTCCTCGCTGCATTCCCCCCTCCCACTCTCTCTGCCTTCCTCCCCCACTCCCTCATCCCCCAGGCATGGCTGTAGCCGCCCCCTGCAAGAGCCGGTGGGACATGGTGGTGGTAGAGCGCGGACAGCGACGGGCTGTCCACGGGCGTGGCGCTGGGGCGCATGGTGCTGCAGCTGAGGGAGGTGGAGACTCCTGATGGTTGCTCCAGCAGCGGTTGATGGCATCAAACCTTTCTATGCGTCCAATGCCTCCATCTTCCCCTCGTCCCCCAGGCATGGCTGTGACAGCCCCCCGGAAGAGCCGGTGGGATGTAGTGGTGGTGGATGCAGACAGCGATGGGCCGTCCACGGGCCTGGCGCTGGGGCGCATGGTGCAGCAGCTGCGGGAGCTGGAGGCGCAGCAGCGGGCCATGGACCCCGTGGCCATCACCCAGTCGCTGGCATCGCTCGGCTGGGAGCAGCACTCCAACCTGCCGCTGCTGGTGCTCGTTTCCAAAGTGAGAGGGGCTGCTTAGGAGTGGCCGTATCGGTCAATGAATCCTGGCTGGCGTTGGCCATGTGGCCGCATGCTGCAGCGAGCAGCAGTAGGCCCTGTGCCGCGCAGCAGCGAGCAGCAATAGGCCCTGTGCCGCGCAGCAGCGAGCAGCAATAGGCCCTGTGCCGCGCAGCAGCGAGCAGCAATAGGCCCTGTGCCGCGCAGCAGCGAGCAGCAATAGGCCCTGTGCCGCGCAGGAGCGAGTAGCAATAGGCCCTGTGCCGCGCAGCAGCGAGCAGCAATACAGCCTGTGCCGCGCAGCAGCGAGCAGCAATATACCCTGTGCCGCGCAGCAGCGAGCAGCAATATACCCTGTGCCGCGCAGCAGCGAGCAGCAATATACCCTGTGCCGCGCAGCAGCGAGCAGCAATATACCCTGTGCCGCGCAGGCCATCCCTCCCTGGCTTCGCCAACCAAATCCCTCTCTATCCTCTCTCTCTCTTCCCACCCCGTCCGTTCCCTTCCTCTCATAACCCCTTCCTCTCATAACCCCTTTCTCTCATAACCCCTTCCTCTCATAACCCCTTCCTCTCATAACCCCTTCCTCTCGTAACCCATTCCTCTCATAACCCCTTCCTCTCGTAACCCCTTCCTCTCATAACCTTAGTTGCTATAAACGCTCTAGCAGACGCGCGTTTAGCGTTCAAACGCTTGCGTTGGAACGCAAACGCCAAACGAACCCTAAAACGCAAACGCTCGCTGGGTTTTTTTTTCGGGCTGCCCCCTGGAAAAAAAATCGAAAATAATTGTGGTAAATTGAGACTTGGCGAATTCAGCGCGACATTCGCCAAGTCCCAACTCCCAACCATCTCGTCAATATTCACCTCCCAACCAACTCCCCCCCCCCAACCGCACTCCACTCCACACATCGTCAACTAGAGCTTCCAACCCCTCCTCCTCACATCTCGTAGTTCCACGCAAACTCCCAATCTCCTTCCCCCGTCAGATCTGCTTTCTAATTGCCACGCGCCATAGCCGTAGCAACTTTCACACCCCACGCAATACCTTAACTTAAGGGCGCTCGCCCATGTCAACCCCTGAGAGCGATGCGGATGTTGCTGTTACAGCGTCCGCATGTTCTAATGCGTACAAGGCGGATAAGAATCATGAGGTCTATAAATACTTCCGCGTTCTAGTCAAGGAGGCCGGTGCAATGCAGAAATACGAGTGTCGCCCGGACATGTGTTTTGCATGACATTTGAGGATGCTTGCATAAATGTTCATGACGGATTTATTTTTCTTGGACAAAATGGTTGCTTGCAGAACCCCCATTTCCCCACCCCCCCACAGGAAATTTTTACCCCTGCCCGGGCAATTTTTTTTGCCCTGCCCGGGCAAGCGTTTGCCTAGCGTTCACATACACTATGACAAGCGTTTAGCGTTCAAACGCCAAACGCGTTTGTAGCAACTAAGCTCATAACCCCTTCCTCTCATAACCCCTTCCTCTCATAACCCCCTCGACTCCACCGAAATCCAGAAGGAGGAAGCAAGAAGGTGGGCGGGCCTTATAGGCATGATGTTGCCCTTCACATCGTCTTCCCTCCTGAGCGTCTCCACTGCACCCTGTGCTCTTGCCCTTGCCCCTTTCTCTCACCCCACGCCCCCACGCATCATGGTCCCTTCCCTCGCTCTCTCTGCATCTCTCTTCCCGCCCACTCATGCCATCTTCCCCCCCGCCACTCCTGTCCCCAGGATTCCAACGAGGCCTTGAAGGAGGAGGCGCAGAAGCTGGGCTTTGCTGGCCTCATAGTGAAGCCGCTGCGAGCCGCTGACATGGCGACCACTCTGCTGGAGGTACGGCTGGGATGGGGGGAAGTGGTATGGTAGGGGTGCCTGAGGTTTCACAGTTAGAGATGCAGCACGGGTACAAGGGCAACAGGTACGGCGACCACTCTGCTGGAGGTATTGCTGGGAGAAGTAGAGGTGGTAGACACAGCAGCCAAGTAAGTGGTGGGCGTGGTAGGGCAAGCAGCAGGGGCAGCAAGGGCAGCCAGGTAAGTGGTTGACGTCTTCACCTCTATCTCGTCTGCTCCTGTGCCTCGTCTGCACCTCTATCTCGTCTGCACCTCTATCTCGTCTGCACCTCTATCTCGTCTGCACCTCTATCTCGTCTGCACCTCTATCTCGTCTGCACCTCTATCTCGTCTGCGCCTCTTTCTCATCTGCGCCTCTTTCTCGTCTGCACCTCTATCTCGTCTGCGCCTCTTTCTCGTCTGCGCCTCTGCCTCGTGACGACGCAGCAAGTAGCTGCAGCTGGCATCAGGAGTGCTTGGGGTGTGGCCCTTCAATGGCGAGACAAGTAGTATAACAGCTTTGCAGTGGACGTCAAACAAGCTTACCTGGTCGCTCCAGGCCTCCCTCACCTCTATTCCCACCCCTCCCCTTCCCCAACTCACTCCCTCCCCCCCCCCACCCCTCCCCCCCCTCCCTTTTTCAATCCACGCTTGCCTTTCCGTTTGCTCGCCCCTCCAAACTCTCCTCGCCGTCTTACGCTCCAATCCCACCGCTTCCTCACCATCCATCACTTTTGATGGCGTTCGTCCCCCAAGACCCTCTCTTTCAACCCCCGAGATACCAGCGCCACGGCAGCTAGGCTCTCGCACTTGCGTCCAGCATGGGGATCCTCTCATTCTTTCTTCTCTCTTGCGTTCCTCTCCCTCCGAGCTCGCCCCCCCAGACCCTCTCATTCAACCCCCGAGACACCAGCGCCACGGCTGCCAGGCGCCGGCAGATCCTGCTGCGACTGTGCCTCAAGGGCAAGCACGTGATGGTGGGTGGTGGTGGGTCGTGGTGGGTGGTGGTGGGTGGTGGTGGGTGGTGGTGGGTGGTGGTGGGTGGTGGTGGGTGATGGTGGGTGGAGCATGGCAATATGGTTGCATGTGACGGTGGGTGGAGCATGGCAATATGGTTGCATGTGACGGTGGGTGGAGCATGGCAATATGGTTGCATGTGATGGTGTGAAAAACATGCGAATTTGGTTGCGTGTGTGTTGATTCTGCTGTGACTCTGCCTCATGGGCAAGCATGTGATGGTGCATGTCATACATTCACATGTGTGCATGTGATGGTGCATGTCATACATTCACATGTGGTTGCATGTGATGGTGCATGTCATACATTCACATGTGGTTGCATGTGATGGTGCATGTCATACATTCACATGTGTGCATGTGATGGTGCATGTCATACATTCACATGTGTGCATGTGATGGTGCATGTCATACATTCACATGTGTGCATGTTTATAGAAGGCTGCTGCAACTGTTCCTCACGATTAGAGCATTCTATGGTACATACAGCACAATACGTACAATACTTCGATGTCCTCCGTACAGCATGCCATACGTGTATGTCGTGCGGACAGCACAATACATCTATGCATGCCAGACTCGGGTTGCCACTATGTCATGTCATGCTCCTCCCTTTTCTCTGCTTTTTCTTGCATAACCCGTACCCCCCCTATCCCCCCGTGCCCGCACCCCCTGCCCCCCCCGTGCCCCCCTCCCCCCCTCCCTCTCCCCTCCTCCCCCCGTGGCGTTCCCCCCCCCCGTCGCAATCTTGCAGATAGTGGATCACAACTTCATCAGTCGCAAGGCTGTGGCCGCCATGCCGTCTCGCTCTGTTTCTTCCCCACAACCAACCCCCCCCCTCCCGCCCCTCCCTCTCACAGATAGTGAACCGCAACTTCATAGGGCACAACGCAGTGGCTGTCATGCTCTCTCGATCTGCTCTCCCCCCCCTCCTCCCCCCCTCCCCCTGCGCCTCCTCCCCCTTGTCCCCCCGCACAGATAGTGGACCACAACTTCATCGGCCGCAAGGCAGTGGCTGTCATGCTTTCACGCTTTGCCGATGTGGCCGTGGCAGTCGGCTCAGCTGCCGAGGCCCTCGCTCGCCTGCAGGCCGCCCCCTCGCTCGCTCCCTCTCAGGGGCAGGGGCAGATGCATGGCTCGGATTTTCACCTGGTGCTTGTGAATCTGCGCCTTGCTGACATGTCAGGGTACGATTGGCTTGCTGGCATACCAGGTTCGTCTTGCTGAAGCATGAGCTTGGGCTGGTTTGTTGACGTGTGAGGGTGAGTGAGATGGACTGATCTGTTGCCTTCACATCACCCCATTTACCCCTCTCCCCTGCGATCTGCCTAGCGTATCTTATACACGCTAAAAAATCTACTGCTGTGTTGCCTTCATGTCACCCCACTAGAACCTTCCCCTGCGACCTTTGAGGCGCCTCAGAAAAAGGTGTGTGAGGGTGAGCTGAGCTGCTGTGTTGCCCTCTCATCACCCCATTTACCCTCTGCCCTGCGATCTGCCTAGCTGCAGCAAGCCTTTTCTCTGCTCTTCCACACTCCCTGTTTGCTGATATCCCCACGTTCTCACTTTGGCTGTCCCGATCCTGTAGAGGAGGAGCGCTATAAATAGGATGAGGTGCACACGGGCAGTGCATCTCAAGACTCCTTCATCCCCATCCTAACTTTCATTTCCCCCTCACATACCTGCTTCTCTGCAGCTTCGCCCTCACCGAAGCTATAAGGCGTATAGAGGAGCAGCGCTATAACGAGAACGTGGTGCACATGGGCAGTGCAGCGCAACATTCCCACATACCCGTAGTGGGTCTGGTCAACGACGCCCTGCCTGAACTGGTGGCCAAGTGAGTCAGAGAATGTGGCGAAGAGTGGGGGGGGGGGGCGAGGGGGGTGGGCGGGGGCAGACTCGAGAGTTGTTTTAAGCGCATCAGGCTTTCCTCTTTTGAAGCATATGCATGTGCGTATGGCTGCGTACGTGCATGACAAACTGTGCGTGTGTGTGTGTGTGTGTGCGTGTGTGTGTGTGTGTGTGTGTGTGTGCAGGTGGAAAGAGGCAGGTATGGATGGCATGCTCTCCAACCCCATTGACGAGGCTCAACTACTTACTGTGGTTACTAAGCTATTTAAGCCTGCTGACCCACACACATAAAATTAAATGCCTGAAGAGTTCGAATATGTGTAGCTTGCTTCACGTATGGTGTACATTAATGAGGATTTTTCGCATTCAGGTTTTTTTTTAATGGACAAAACGACTCTGTAACTTTAGAGGTTTCACTGTACAAACCGCACGTTCTCGTTCAAACCTTTGAACTTGCGAGCACCAAGCCATCCCAAAATTTGAATGTTCGGCTAGGCTGGTGGCACGGAAGCGTGAGCTCGACGATCCCAAGGCTCCTCCACAAACCCAAGCAAACCCAACCCACTATCCCAAGCGTCCCTTGATTCGTGGCTCACTCTCAAACAAAAACAAGGTTGCAAGAACATCAACGATACAATCCCAAGGGTCCGCGATCCCCGCATCTTCACCATCTCAATCACGGGAACTCCGTTGTTAATCAACACAGAGGAGTCGCCGTAGGAGGAGCCATGTAATACCGCTGCCTGCAGTATCCATTTTCTTGCACTCTCTTCAAGTTGTCTCACGTTCTGTCATTCACAGACTCGTCTGCCCGTCGTCACCGCTTCTTCACGAAGCAAGTTACTTTCACCCGTCCACCTGCTCTTTCGTAGCGGTAGGAGGAGAAGCGGACGAATGGATGTGGAGGAGGTGATAGAAGTCGAGGAGGTTGTGACTATGGCGAAGGGACGTGGCAAGCAGTCGAAGGCGACGAATGGCCGCCGCGTGACTGAAGCGAGCGGGATCGTAACGCGACAGGCGAAGACGATGACTCGCTGCAGTGTGACAGAATCGAAAGGAGGGCGCAAGCCGGTGAAGGAGGACAATGTGGTTGAAGCGAAGGGCCGCGGCAGCAGACGCGCCAAGGCTGAGAATGCCGTCGACGAGAACGGAGGCAGTAGCCGCGCGAAGGAGAACGGTGCGGTTGCACTCAA
This sequence comes from Closterium sp. NIES-67, assembly GCA_027943415.1. Taxonomy (NCBI): domain Eukaryota; kingdom Viridiplantae; phylum Streptophyta; class Zygnematophyceae; order Desmidiales; family Closteriaceae; genus Closterium; species Closterium sp. NIES-67. The sequence goes on from BQMB01002105.1 coordinate 36,972, forward strand.
AGGAGCCGCAAAGCGCGCCAAGGCTGAGGATGCGGGCGACGAAAAGGGCGGCAGCAAGCGCGCGAAGGAGAACGGCACGGCTGAAGCGAAGATGGGCACGAAGCGCGCCAAGGTGAACAACGGCCGCAGCGTCAGCCGTGTGGAGGCTCCACGTCAGCCCAAGGACGAGAAGGCGGGGAAGGAGAAGCCTCCACGTCAGCTTAAGGGAGGAAAAGGGGAGGCTGCGTCTTTGGCTAAGAAGCAGCCTGGAAAGGCAAGGAAGAGAGGGAAGGCGCCGGCTGTCGACGACGACTTGATTCAAGTGAAACAAGCTCCACTCGCCGACTCAGGTGCGACGTAGGCTCCGCTGCTACTGATCGCGCAAGTACGACGTAGGCTCCGCTGCTACTGATCGCGCAAGTGCGACGTAGGCTCCGCTGGGCACAGACGCAGTGCAGGCTTGTATGCCGGAACGTTTTGGGCTCCTAGATTTGGTGCGTCAGAGTCTCCGTTTTGAGCTCGTTATCGAATCGGACCAAATCAACATCCGCATTGCCACTCTACCTTCCCTTCCTCCCGCGCACCCTCCGTCCGATATGCGCAGAGGAAACCGCGATCGTGCTCACTCAGCCGTCGGATGCCGCAACAGCAGCAGCATCGGCGGTGGAGAAGAAGCCGCCGGTGCGGCAGCTGCTGGACTTCGCGATTCACGACGCTGACGGCGCCATCATGCCGCTCGATAGCATCGACGCGCTGGCGGCGCGAGGCGAAGGGCTGTTCGCCACGGGCGTCATTCTTCCTGAGACCGCCGCGCTGCGCCACATGGAGGTGAGACGAGTGTACTTCGAGTGTACGACGAGCGTACGACCAGCGTACGACGAGTGTACGACGAGTGCCAGCCAATGCTCACTGCGTGGCGGAGCGAGGCTAAGGGCTGTTCGCCACGGGCGACTTTTGAGTCGACTCAAAAGTCACCTCGCCACGGGCGTCATTCTGCCCGTGACTGCCGCCCCGCGCAATATGGAGGTGAGACGAGTGTACTTCGAGTGTACGACGAGCGTACGACGAGCGTACGACGAGCGTACGACCAGCGTACGACGAGTGTACGACGCCAATGCTCACTGCGTGGCGGAGCGAGGCGAAGGGCTGTTCGCCACGGGCGTCATTCTGCCCGTGACTGCCGCGCTGCGCCATATGGAGGTGAGTGAGACGGCTGACTGCCACGCTGCGCCGTACGCTGGTAAGAGAAGAGCGTCTGTCGCCGCGCACCATGACGAGGCGACCCACGGGCCTCTTTTATCGCCAAAATTTGGAGTGTCTAGCGCGTCGGGTCGTTTCCAGCACTGGCAGTGACAACCGAAATCGGCTGCACATAAGAATACGAGCTCGTGGGGTCTCGTCATAGCCTGTCCTCTCCATGAGGGCCAGCTGCACCTCGCTGCTAACTCGCACCTGAGACCTGACGCTGCTCCTTTGCCCCTTGCTCCGTTACCCGGTACAGGGTTACAGATGCGAGGCGTTCGGGCCGATCGAGGGGTGGTACATCGACGGCTACGAGCGGGCGAGCACGGCGGCGCGCATCATGATCACCACGGACGCTGCTGTGTACGTCTGCTGCCGCCCCGCTGGCAAATCGAAGAAAGACTTCACTGCGCTCCAGGTACTCTGTGTGGGGTGGGGAGCCGCAATGACTGTTTTGAGTTGACGGGTGGTGCATCTACGGCTACGAAAATACACGGCAGCACGCATCCTGTGCTGTGTACGTCTGTGAACGCGGCGTTTGAGTCGACTCAAAAGGCATCACGCGGCGTTGAGCTCTGTCTTACCTCTTCCCACGTCTCTTCCCCGTTAGCTTACCCCCCCCTCCCCCTCCCCTCCCCTCCACCCCGCCCGACCTGCCATTCTCGCATTCCCAGGACAAGGCCAATCTGTGCGTGGAGGTGTTCAGGGCTCTCTCCAAGCCAGACGGGGGCGACCCCAGCCTCTCCCTGCCGGAGGTCATTGCTCGAGTGTCGCGCGCGCTGGGGCGGCCGTGCAGGGACGAGCTGGTGGAGGCGCATGGCTTTGTGGCGCAGCAGCTGTGCGGGCTGGATGAAGACGCGGACCAGGACGACCAGCTGTTCTCGGGACTGCCTGCGCTCGAGTGAGTGTGTGTGATAAGGTGCTTTCTCCTTTTAGGCGTTCACTCGCTTGATGGAGCAAACCAGTAGGTGGTGGAGGCGCATGGCTTCGTGGCGCAGCAGCTGTGCGGGCTGGACGCGGACGACCAGCTGTTCTCAGGACTGCCCGCGCTCGAGTGAGTGTGTGATCAGGTGTTTTCTCAGGTGATCTCATGAATTCTCGATAGCGGTTATTCCGCGAATTTCCACCACCTCCAGACGTTTGAGGAAGGCGGGGTCAAGCAAGCAGCTGTGAGCAGCATAGCGGCAAGGCAACCAGACAGCTGAGCAGCATGGACGCGCCAATCAAGTGCCTCTGTCCCTTTTCTCCTCCCTTCCTCCTCTTCTCCTCCCCTCTGTTCCAATCACTTTTCGGCTCCCTTTGCCTTCCCGCACCGTATCACAGGTCTCTGAAAGAGGAAGGGGCCAAGCAGGCAGCAGTCCGAAGCATACTGGCAGCCAGGCAGGCCAGCACCAAGGAAACCGCAGGCAAGAAACACGCTGCTAATAACGGGGCCCTCGTTATAAGAGACACGGCCGGCGGCAACAGCAGCAGCAAGGGCGGCGGTGGTGCAAGCGGTGCAGGGGTAGGGGGAATGGACGATGAGGAGCTGGCGAGGCTGGTGGCAGAGGAGGAGGAGAAGGAGGCGGAGGCCAAGAGGGGCGGTGGGCGGAGGAAAGGGGCTGGGGGTGGGGGGCAGGAGAGGTATTTGAAGATCAATGAGAAGGAGCTGGCGGACGACTACCCTCCTCCCAGATACTACAAGGTACGCTCGGTTAGGATGCGGGTTTCAAGTGGCATGATAAGTGGTGCGGTAGTTGAGTCTTAAGCTGCCTTAGGATGCAGATGCATCTCCTGTGTCTTCTATGCGTCCTGCAGCTCTCTCCGCTGGCTACCACTCTCCAACCCTCTTCTTTCCCCCGTGCCTCATCACACGTAACTGCCCCAAGGGCTCTGGACCAAGTTACTGCCCCATGGAGACGCATTCCTCCCATTGATTCCCCCGCCCTCCTCTATTCGGACCTCAAAATTGCTTAATGCTTCCATACCTGCAGGACCTGTCCCTCGTCCTCTTGTACGCTCTCTCCCCATCTCCCCACCCGTCTTTCAACCCCCTCCTCCCACCTGCCCCACCAGGGTGTGTGTGGACGAGGGTCTCTCGACCGCCGCCTCATACCCGAAGGACCTGCCCCTTGTCCCCGTGCATGCTCGCCCTATCTCCCACCCTATCACCAAAGCGTGGACGAGGAGACGGGCGAGTTTCTCCTCTTTGACGACTCCGCTGCTCCCATGTACCCGGAGGACCTGCCGCGACGGCGCCTGGACGACTGGGCGCTCTGTACGACGACCAGCTGCGCTCCGTCTCCCCGAGCTGCTGCCCATGCTGCCGTCCGGCCGTCCCCTGCTCACCCCTGCGCCTTCTTCTTCACTCCCTCCCTCCCCTCCCCGCCCCTCCCCTCCCCCTCCGTCCCCCTCACTGTTCCCACCAGAGCGTGGACGAGGAGACGGACGAGTTTCTCCTCTTTGACGACTCCGCTGCTCCCATGTACCCCGAGGACCTGCCGCGGCGCCGCCTGGACGACTGGGCGCTGTACGACGACCAGCTGCGCTTCGTGTCCCTCGAGTTGCTGCCCATGCTGCCCGGGGTCAGCGCGGACTCGCTTGTGTTCGGCTCCGGCGTCATGATGGAGGACGATGGCAGCGGGTTTAGTCTAGATGATCCCACTGTGGAATCCGCTGGCACTCGAGGCGGGGGTAGTTCGGCAGCTGGTGCTGGTAGCAGTGGTGGAGCAGCCGAGGCAGGTGGTTCTTCAGGTGGTGGTTCAGGTGCTTCAGGTAGCGGGTCGGGGTCGGGATCTGATCCTGCAGCGGCGGATGGTGGCGGTGGTATCCGGGTGTATTTGAGTGCGATCAAGGAGTGGATGATCGAGTTTGGAGCCGGGATGCTGTTCGTCACCATTCGGACGGACGGAGCGTGGTACCGGCTTGGCCGCCCCTCTGCTGCCTATGTCCCCTGGTACCGCCCAGTACTGCGCACAGCCCGGCTGGCAATCCGAGTGATTGAGATGCTGAGTGGGGAGTCTCGGGCAGCGCGCTTGTCTTTTCTCGACGTGGTAACCAGGCTGGCACAGGAGTGGGTGGAGGAGAAGAGGGAGAAGAGTGGGAAGGAGCCTGCTCGCGGGGACTTAGCTAAGTGTTTTGCTGAGATGGAGCGGTTCTTAGTGGTGCATGGGAATATTATCCTGCAGCAGTTTAGGGAGTACCCTGTAGAGACGATCCGCCGGAGCCCCTTTATAAGCACACTGAGAGGGAAAATGGAGATGCGGTCGCATACAGAGCTGAAGGTGAGCCGGAAGAAGGCTGCTATCGTTGCTCCTGGGAGGGGGGGCGAGGGGCGGGGGGGCGGAGGGGGCAGTGGAGGGAGTGCCAGAAACGCCAACCCTGCTGCTGCTTTAAGGCCGGATGCTAGTAAGAGAAAGCCCATGCGAGCTACGACGACCCAGCTAGTGCACAGGATATGGAAGGAGTATTATGAGCGGTTTGGGCTGAAGAGGGATGAGCCGGGGGCGGGTAAAGAGGGGGGTGAGAGAGAGGCGAATGGGAAGGTGGAGGGAGAGGAGGGAGGGGAGGTGGTGGAGGAGGAAGAGGAGGAAGGGGGGGAGTTGCTGGATGGGGATAGTGAGGATGAGGAGGAGGTGGTGGAGGTGGCGAATGTGAGTAAAACGAAGGGGGGGAAGGAGGCAGGGAAGAGGAAAGACAAGGGTGGGAGCAAGGGAGGGACAGGCAGCAGCACGGAGGGTAGCGCTGCAAAGGAAAACGGAGTGAGCAAGATGGAGGTAGAGGCAGAGGCAGGAGCAAACGGTGATACCCGGAAAGACGTTGTGAAGAAAGCAGACGGCGAAAGCAAAACAAACGGTGCCGAGGTGGGAACGGGCAGTGAGACGAAGGAGGAAGTCGTGAAGACCAAGGGGAGAGCCGTGAGGGACTCAACACAAGGCGTGGCGTGGGTTGGGGCGAGCACAGGCCGCACAGAGGAGGACCATCCCGCGTTCGCTGCAGCGTCCGTCTGGGGGCTCGAGGTCCGCTCAGGCACCGTGGTGCTGGCTGCTGTTGGGGAGGGCGAGGAGGAGGAGGGGGGGTGGAGGGAGGAGAGGGAGAGGGTGGTGATTGTGGAGTACATGTGGGACGAGGGGGGGGCGGGCGCGGGGGCGAGGGGCAGGAGGAGGGGCGAGGGGATGAAGGCGCATGGGCGGGTGATGGTGCGGGGGAGTGAGACGGTGCTGGGGAATGCGGCGGACGAGTGGGAGGTGTTTGTGTCCGAGCACTGCGTTGACTTCCCCCTCACGGCCATACGGTAAGTTGCCTGCCATTTAATATGCTACTTTTCTTCCATGGGGGAGTGAGACGGTGCTGGGGCATGCAGCTTACACGTGGGAGGTGTTTGTGTCTGAGCACTGCGTAGACTTCCCAGGCCATCCTTTAAGCTGCCTTATTGCCTGCATCAAATACGGCCCCATTCCTTTCATTCGGCATCTTCCACTTGTCTGTGCTTCTATGTGCTTTTGTCTCCCGCTCTTCGTCTCTCCTGTCCTCGTCTCTCCTCTCCTCTTCACTCCTCTCCTCTTCACTCCTCTCCTCGCCACTATCATTCTGTCCTTCGTTTTGCGTCCCCTTAACATTGACACGGAAATACAGCACATCACAACGGTTTTGCCCGTCCCAGCTCCGCATGCAGAAGTCCCCCTGCGTGCCATCTTCACCTATCCTCATGCGCACTATCATGTGCCCCCTCCCTCATCATCTGTCTATCGCTCGACTTGGCCTCTTGCAGGGAGAAGGCAGCAGTGACGCATCGCCAGCAGCCATGGGGAGCGGAGCACAGGTTGAGAAACATGGAGGAGGACGACAGGGAGAGGGCGCGGATGGAGAAACTATTCAAGGAAACGGGCCAGCGGTCCTTCTTCTACCGCTTCCTCTACAACCCCTCCCGCGGCGGCTTCTTCGACCTGCCCAAGAGCCTGGGCAGCGGAACGGGCAGGTGCTGCTCGTGCGATGAGGACATGGAGAGGGATGGGATGATGGAAGTGCGGAGACTGGGGGATGGGGAGGCGGGGTTTGCGTACTTGGGGAAGGAGTTCCACGTTGGAGACTTTGTGTTCATGCATCCGGCAGCAGTGGGGGAGGAGAGCGACGGGAGGAGTGGGAAGTTGGCGAAAGGCGGGAGGAACATCGGGCTGCGGGCGTGGCCTATCGGGCAGATTGAAAAGTTTGTTGCTGGCTCTGGCAAGGCAAAGGAGGTGCCCGAACAGATGGTTGTGAGGAGGTTTTTCCGGCCTGAAGATGTGCCGAGCGAGGGTGATGAGATGGCGTATACGGCACACATCAGAGAGGTGAGTGTCAGAGAGGTGAGTGCTTATTTTCTGGTTAAGAAATGGGTGAAGAGGTCGTTCATCCACCTGATGTTTAAAACCTCCTCCGCGCCCATTCCTTGAGCTTTTTCTTTGTATGCTTTTTGTAACTTCTGCAGTGTATTTATTCCACCCGTACCCACCAAGCCACAAGATCCTCCTGCCTTCTATTGTATCCCTGCACGTCAGGTGTACTACAGTGAAACCCTAATCACTGTTGACGTTACAGACGTGATAGGCAAGTGCCGCGTGCAGAGGGGGAAGCCCACCGCAGTAGCAGCAGCAGCAGCAGCAGCAGCAGCAGCAGGAGGGACAGGGGCATTGGATTCGGTCTTTAACATCGGGGGGTGTCTGGAAGAGGAGCTCCTGGGAGGCGACTTTGTCTTCTTCTGTGACCGCCTCCTCAAAGACGGCTCCGTCCGCATGGTGCTGTGCTTCTTCCTCTTCCACCTGCTGTATCGTCGCTCCTCTGTCCCCGCCACCTATTTTGTCGCTGCTGCTCTTGGCGATTTTCGAGTCGACTAAAAAATCACCTATTTTGTTGCGACTCCTCTACCCTTGCCCACTGTGGCTCCCTCTACCTTTGCTTGAGGGCAACATATGCCATCGGAAGTATCAGACGGTCCTGGAATCATGCTAATCGTCTTGGCCATGTCTCTCCCGTGCTGCGTGCCCTCTCATGTCCGCCCGCCTCACTGCCAGTCATCTCGTTTCCGCCCCTCGTACTTCCCCTCGCCATCTTACCCCCAGCCTTCCTTGCTCTCCTCCTTCTCGTTGTTGTGAACCACCTTTCCCAATCTCCTTTCCTGATTCCTCCTGCAGCTGCCCCCAGGGATTCGCTTTTGCAATTCAGCAGCAGCAGCAGCAGCATCGCCCACAAAGGATAAAGGCAAGGGCAAGAGCGTTGCTGCGGAAGATGCTGACACTGATGCTGCTGCGGCTAGAGCCAGAGCGAAAGGCAAGGGCAAAGCTGTTGTTACCGATGATGCTGACACTGATGCTGCTGCTGCAGAGGCTGCTGCGGCTAGAGCCAGGGCGAAAGGGAAGGGCAAAGCCGTGGAGGAAACGGAAGATTCCCAAGCCAATGCACGCAACGGAAAGCAGCTAGAAGCTTCCTCTGAGAAGCAGCAGCAGAGGCAGGAGGGAGAGCAGGGGAGGGAGGCGAGCAGCAAGGCGGGAGTGCTGCAGACGTTGGATATCTTTGCGGGGTGTGGCGGGCTGTCGGAGGGGCTGCACCGGTCGGGGGTGTGTGAGACCAAGTGGGCCATAGAGTACGAGCACCCCGCTGCCGAGGCGTTTGGGAAGAACCACCCTGAAGCTGCTGTCATCTGCAACAACTGCAACGTCGTGCTTAGGTAAGTGTGGTTGCACGGTGCTTATGAGCGTGAGGGTGGGAAAGCGAAGCTCAGCTTATGCTGGTGGGTGGGTGTACCACAGACATGTGGGGTGTGGGGACCCGCGTATGCTTGACTGGGATATACTAGTGAAGGGTGAGAGGCCAAATGGGCCATTGATTACGAGCGCCCCGCAGCTGATGCGTTTGGGAAGAACCACCCTGAAGCTGCTGTCATCTGCAGCAACTGTAACGTCGTGCTTAGGTAAGCGGGGCCACAGTGCTTAGATTAGCGTGGTTATATGGTGCTTAGTGAAGTGCTGGCAGGTGTCGGTCGCCAACTACCATCCTTTTTTCTGTAAAGTTACATGAATGGGGAGATTCAAACTACCCCCCTCGCCCTCACGTGTCCCTCAGCTCAGGTGCATGGTGGGGTGGACAGGGCGGCTGAGTGACCGTGTGTCGGCACCAGAGGCGGATGCAGCAGCGGGCAGGACAGCAGAGGAGGAGAGCAGCGACATTCCTTTCCAGACGCCTCCACCCGATTGATCCCTTCGGCCTCTGTTCCCTCCAGGTGCATGATGGAGCAGGCAGGGCAGCTGAAGGACTGTGTGTCGACGCCAGAGGCGAATGAGGCAGCCTCGAAAATGGCCGAGGGGGAGAGGGGCAAACTGCCTTTGCCCGGCCAAGTGGACTTCGTGAATGGGGGCCCGCCCTGCCAGGTATTATAATAGACAAGGAGGCGCTATCACCTGTTTGGGTATGGTTGGAAGCTTGGGGGATGGCAGAGGCGGAGAGGAGCAAGCTGCCTCTGCTCGGCCTGGTGGACTTCGTGAACGGGGGCCCGCCCTGCCAGGCATGCCAGGATTGTGTTGGGAGAAGGTTGCTTGGCTTGTGAGATGGGAGGGGAGAAGAAGACAGGCAAACTGTTGCTACATGGCCAAGTGGACTTTGTTAACGGGCGCCCTCCCTGCCAGGTAAATTGCGGCTTTAGAAGGCACCCTGTTAAGTGAGGGGGGTTTCAGAAGGTGCCCTGTCAGGTGAGGGTTTTAGACGTTCTGTCAGATGAGCGCAATGCATGAGGCGGAGGGGCTGTCAGACGCGATGACTTTTGAAAGGGGAGCTTTTAGTCGACTCAAAAGTCACCTCTCAGCAGATTGTCCAACGGACCCTGTGTCACTTGGGAGCTGGATTTGGCCCTTGGAGCAGTTTTTGGGTCTACGGGTAAAGGGAGTCTTGACTCGGAGCTGATGGGCTTCTATCCTCAATATATGCTCTTTCACATCCGCTCTCACATCCGCTCTCACATCCGCTCCCACATCCGCTCTCCGTGCCCCCTCCCTCCCCCCTTTTCCCCCTCTGTCAGGGGTTTCTCCGGGATGAACGAACCGCTTCAACCAGAACCCGTTATGGGGCCAAGGCGCAGGGCGAGAGGATCCCGCTCTCATCACTCCCTTATCTCTTCCATGTCCTCTATCTTCCTGTTTCCTCTCCCCCTCGCAATCTCTCAGGGGTTTTCCAGCATAGATCGCTTCAACCTTACCCCGTGGAGCAACGTGCATTGCGAGCTGACCCCCCCCTCCCGCTTACCCCCTATCCGTTCTCCTTGTCTCTTCAACCGCTTTCTCCTAACCCCTGTCAGGGCTTCTCGGGCATGAATCGCTTCAACCAGAACCCATGGAGCAAGGTGCAGTGCGAGATGATCCTCGCCTTCCTCTCCTTCGCTGATTTCCTCCGCCCGTCCTTCTTCCTCCTCGAAAACGTCCGCAACTTCGTCTCTTTCAATGGCGCCCGCACCTTCCGGCTGGCTCTGAGAACTCTCCTGGCCATGGGCTACCAGGTAGGCCAAGACGAGCTGCCAGGTAGGTTGGATGAGTGTTAAGGGCTGCCATCACACCTCTCACCTTCCCCGCCCCTCCTTCCTCCTTGAAAACGTGCTCAACTTTGCCTCCTTGAACGACGCCCGCAACTTCCGGCTGGCTCGAAGGACGCTGCTCGCTGTGGGCTACCAGCAGCAGCGACCAAATAAGCAGCATGAGCTGCCACGTGGGCGGCTATCTGCAACCACGTGGGATGGCTATCTGTAGCCACGTGGGGTGGCTATATGCAGCCAGGTGGGCGGTTACCTGCAGCCGGGCAGGTTTGCCACCAGCTGGGCGGTTACCTGACGCCGGGTGGGTGTGCCGCTGAGGCATGTGCTACCAGTTGGTACCCTCTCACTTCATGCAGACCCTTCCCACCCTCCCCGCGTCTCTTCACTCTCCTCATTCTCCTCCCAACGCATCTCCTCACCACCCCTCTCCTGCCCATTCTCCCCAAGAGATGACCTTTGGATTGACTCAAAGGTCACCGCTTTCAGTTTCCTTCTCCTCCCAATCCATCTTCTCAACACCACTCTCTCTCCTACCCGCTTTCCTTCTCCCACCCCCTCCAGGTCCGCTTTGGGGTCCTCCAAGCCGGCAACTTCGGCATATCCCAGCTCCGCACGCGGGCTTTCATCTGGCCGGCAGCGCCTGGCCACATCCTCCTCTCCGCGTCCTGCTCTCGTTCTTAATCGACTCGAAAGCATGCTCTCTTGACCAGTCCCCCCCCCCCCCCCCTTCCCCCTTTCATCTGCGCCCCTTCATTCATATTCACCCCTCCCAGGTCCGCTTCGGTGTGCTCCAGGCAGGCAACTTCGGCATATCCCAGTCGCGCACACGAGCATTCATCTGGGCGGCAGCACCCGGCCAGATCCTCCCCGAGTGGCCACAGCCACTGCACGTCTTCGCCTCCTCGCAGCTCTCCGTTCCCCTGGGGGGCTCTTCTGGTTCCTCTGCATCTGGTTCCAATGTCGCCCACTTCAGCACTGCGGCTAGCCTGGCCAATGAGGCGTGTCCACGTGGCCCCGCGGTGGGGGCGCCGCTGCGTTCGATCACAGTGCGGGATGCGATGGGGGAGCTGCCGAGCATTGAGAACGGGGCGGAGGAGGAGGAGATGGAGGTGCGTCTTGGTTTGTGACGCTTATTGGAGTTTAGGGGTGAGGAAGAGCCATCACATTGCGGAACACGCAAGAACGAGCAAGCGCAAGCACAAGCAAGCTCAAGCGCAAGCGCACAGAACGAGCAAGCGCAAGAACGAGCTTTAACCACACCCTCCGTCCCTTAGCTCCCTACATTACTCCTCTGAGCTCTCCTCGTGGCTCCAGTGCAGCATCACATCACAGCAAGCCAGACTCCTGGTCCACACGTGCAAGCGCACAGACCGCACGTGCAAGCGCACAGACCGCACGTGCAAGCGCACAGACCGCACGTGCAAGCGCACAGACCGCACGTGCAAGCGCACAGACCGCACGTGCAAGCGCACAGACCGCACGTGCAAGCGCACAGACCGCACGTGCAAGCGCACGGACCGCATGTGCAAGCGCACAGACCGCACGTGCAAGCGCACAGACCGCACGTGCAAGCGCACGGACCGCACGTGCAAGCGCACGGACCGCACGTGCAAGCGCACAGACCGCATGTGCAAGCGCACAGACCGCATGTGCAAGCGCTCAGACCGCATGTGCAAGCGCACAGACCGCATGTGCAAGCGCACAGACCGCATGTGCAAGCGCACAGACCGCACGTGCAAGCGCACGGACCGCATGTGCAAGCGCACAGACCGCACGTGCAAGCGCACGGACCGCATGTGCAAGCGCACGGACCGCACGTGCAAGCGCACGGACCGCACGTGCAAGCGCACGGACCGCACGTGCAAGCGCACAGACCGCATGTGCAAGCGCACAGACCGCATGTGCAAGCGCTCAGACCGCATGTGCAAGCGCACAGACCGCATGTGCAAGCGCACAGACCGCATGTGCAAGCGCACAGACCGCACGTGCAAGCGCACGGACCGCATGTGCAAGCGCACAGACCGCACGTGCAAGCGCACGGACCGCATGTGCAAGCGCACGGACCGCACGTGCAAGCGCACGGACCGCACGTGCAAGCGCACGGACCGCACGTGCAAGCGCACAGACCGCATGTGCAAGCGCACAGACCGCATGTGCAAGCGCTCAGACCGCATGTGCAAGCGCACAGACCGCATGTGCAAGCGCACAGACCGCATGTGCAAGCGCACAGACCGCACGTGCAAGCGCACGGACCGCATGTGCAAGCGCACAGACCGCACGTGCAAGCGCACGGACCGCATGTGCAAGCGCACGGACCGCACGTGCAAGCGCACGGACCGCACGTGCAAGCGCACGGACCGCACGTGCAAGCGCACGGACCGCACGTGCAAGCGCACGGACCGCACGTGCAAGAGCGCATGAAGCTCAGCTGCTGGGCCACACATGGGCACGTGCACGAGCGCAGCCTCAAGCGCTGCCAGCACACTCTCTTCCCTGCCCCCTTTTTTCCTGCATTACTCCTCGGAGCCCTCTTCCTGATGTAATCCGTGTGTAATGAGTCGATTTTTTAGTCCACTCAAAAATCCGTGTGTAATGAGTCGATTTTTTAGTCGACTCAAAAATCGACTCATTACACACCCTGCCCCCTTTTTTCCTGCAATACTCCTCGGAGCCCTCTTCCTGATTCCAGCGGTGCATCAGGGCGTTCAACAAGCTCCTGGACCACACGTGCAAGAGGATGAACGAGCTCGCCTCAAGTGCTGCCAGCACACTCCCTTCCCCGGCCCCCCTATTCCTGCAGTACTCCTCGGAGCCCTCTTCCTGGTTCCAGCGGTGCATCAGAGCGCAGCAAGCCAAGCTGCTGGACCACACGTGCAAGAGGATGAACGAGCTCAACCTCAAGCGCTGCCAGCACATCCCCAGGCGGCCAGGGGCGGACTGGCGAGACCTGCCGGATATCAAGGTGGGAGATGCTATGCTGTGATGGAGAAATCTATGGCTTCGTGCATGCATGTCGCATGTGTTCTCTCCTCCTGCAGCCCCTCTTTTCGGACTCCTTCTGGGGGCCCCCTTTTCCCCTCACTGGAGCCTGCTGAAGCTTGTGCCTACCTTTCCCCATGCAATATTCCGCATGATAACCTCTTCTGGCAACATGCGCCCTCCTTGGCACTTGAGCCCCCTTTCCCCGCTCCTTGCTGGCACCCTTGTCCCTGTCCCTTCCTCCCTGCCAGTAGCACTCAGGTGGGCCTGTGTGGATGACGGCAGGGAAGCGGACTTAATCCCCAGGTACCTGCCCAACACCATGCAGCGCCACACCAACTGGAACGGGCTCTTTGAGCAGTATGTCTCAGGCGGCTCAATGCTTCCTTCCCCCTTGTCCCTCATCTTGAAACCTACTCAGGTGCGCCTGTCAGATGGCAGGGAGGCGGACCTGGTGCCGTGGTGCCTGCCCAACACCATGCAGCGCCACAACAACTGGAAGGGGCTCTTTGGACGTCTGGACTGGGCGGGCAACTTCCCCACGTCTGTGACGGACCCGCAGCCCATGGGGAAAGTGGGCATGTGCTTCCACCCGGAGCAGGACCGCATTGTCAGCGTGCGAGAGTGCGCGAGATCTCAGGTAAGGGGGGTGCGAGCTGGGTTGGGTGTGGGTGCGAGTGTAACCAGATGGCTGGAGTGTGTGGGAAATGTATGTGTCAGGCCCGCAGCCCATGGAGATTGTGGGCATGTGCTTTCATCCGGAGATCGTATCGTCAACGTCAAAGAGTGCACACGATCGCAGGCAGCGGAGGGGTTGGATGTGGGTGTGGGTGTGGATGTGGGTGTGGGTGTCAATGTGGGTGCACTAGAGCTCAGGTGAGAGGGCAACTTCCCCACGTTGGTTACAGATTGCTAGCCTTTGAAAGAAGTGGGGGTGCTCTTCCACCTGGGAGCAGGACACGATTGTTGTCCGCATGAGGGAGTGTGCGAGATCGCAAGAACAATGGAGCGTGGAGGGGGGTGGTGGGAAGGGGGTTTTAAGGGGAACGGAGAGCAACGCTTATGTTTGGTTTCATCTGTGCCTGTTTGTGAAGGATTGGCTACCTTCTCACTATCATCTGCGCTTCCACACTCCACATCACCAGCTCATTTCGTAACATCCTTTCTCCCCAATGTGCTTGTTCTCCAATCAGGGCTTCCCCGACGGCTACCGCTTCGCAGGCAACATTCAGGCGAAGCACCGCCAGATCGGCAACGCCGTGCCGCCCCCTCTGGCCCTGGCTCTGGGCCTGCAGCTCAAGAAAGCTCTGATGGAGAAGAGGAAGATGGAGGGAGCACAGGAAGAGGGAGAAAGAAAGTGCAATGAAGCAGAATGATTGAAAGCGAAGGTCGAGGAAATGTGTTGAGCTTGGAAGTGCCTTTAATTCTTACGAAAATTTATCAGTCTCGTTTTTTAACTTGAAGATAGATATGTACATGAATTGCTAATCTACTGGATATGGTTCGGGTGTTGAACTTGCTATCTTATTCACACTACCGAACAAAACCTCCAAACGAAACTATTGTGCCGTTTCGTCGTCACCTCACCTCCCTGGCCTCCGCTTCTTCCACCCCCGCAACCCCGCCACCTCTCTCCACTCCACCCCACTCCACCAACCATCCTCCAACCCTTCGCTCCCAGCAACCGCCACCGCTTTGCCCGCTCGCCTTCCCGACCCGATCTCCCAGCCGCTGCCGCCTTTCCGCCTTCCCGCGATTTCCGCCTTCCCGCGATTTCCGCCGTCCCGCGATTTCCGCCGTCCCACGATTTCCACCTTCCCGGACGCCCACCCCCACAACCTCGCTCGGCGCTTCACGCTTCGCGCTCGGCTCGTCCGTTCGCTCTTGATCCAGCAGCGCACGTGAGTAGCCGCGCACGTGAGTAGTCGTTGTGGCTCTCTGAGTCGGTCGGCTTGAAGTCGCGCGTACCTAGTTGGCAGCCTACACATTCTGAGTCGTGTCGAATGTCGCACATGTCTCCCTTAGCGAGTAACCTTCGCATTCGCGACGTTCGCACCACATATGTCGCATGCTGTCGTTCAGATTCCGCGAGTCAACGACTGGTTCACCGAAGGCCCCGCCAATCGACTCCCCGTTCGTTCTCCGATCTCGTTTCCCTCTCGTTTCCACTCGTTTCCACTCGTTTAGCATTCTCCCTGTGATGCACAAGTGTTCGTCATTCCCTCGACTTGCTGCACTTGGCGACCTTAACCGCTAACTCTCGCTCGCTCCGTGATGGACGCAGATCCAATGTCTAACCCTCTATCCCATCTCTTGCCGCTGAAAATCTCAGGCTTCTTTCCCTCACCTCGTCCCCTCTCTCTGTCACACTTTTCGCCTCCTTTTCTCGCCCGTTCTGCTCTTATCCTAAGTACTGCTGCTTATCCCCTCCGCCACCTCTCCACCCCCCGCTCCCTCCTCTCCTGCACTTCTCTCCAGCCCAACCCTGTCGTCGTCCAAAGCATCAACGACTCTCCCATGGGGCACGCACTCATCCAAGAGGCCAGGCAGTGGCGGCTCAAAGTGTTCTCACTCTCCCTCCCTCCATCCCTCCCTCCCTCCCGCCCTCCCTCCCTCCCTCCCTCCCTCCCTCCCTCCCTCCCTCCCTCCCTCCCTCCCTCCCTCCCTCCCTCCCTCCCTCCCTCCCTCCCTCCCTCCCTCCCTCCCTCCCTCCCTCCCTCCCTCCCTCCCTCCCTCCCTCCCTCCCTCCCTCCCTCCCTCCCTCCATCCCTCCCTCCCTCCCTCCATCCCTCCCTCCCTCCCTCCCTCCCTCCCCTCCCTCCCTCCCTCCCTCCCTCCCTCCCCCCCCCCTCCCTCCCTCTCTCCCTCCATCCCTCCCTCCCTCCCTCCCTCCCTCCCTCCCTCCCTCCCTCCCTCCTCCCTCCCTCCCTCCCTCCCTCCCCCCTCCCTCCCTCCCTCTCTCCCTCCCTCCCTCCCTCCCTCCCTCCCTCCCTCCCTCCCTCCCTCCCTCCCTCCCTCCCTCCCTCCCCCCTCCCTCCCTCCCTCCCCCCTCCCTCCCTCCCTCCCTCCCTCCCTCCCTCCCTCCTCCCTCCCTCCCTCCCTCCCTCCCTCCCTCCCTCCCTCCCTCCCTCCCTCCCTCCCTCCCTCCCTCCCTCCCTCCCTCCCTCCTCCCTCCCTCCCCTCCCTCCCTCCCTCCCTCCCTCCCTCCCCCCCCCCTCCCTCCCTCTCTCCCTCCATCCCTCCCTCCCTCCCTCCCTCCCTCCCTCCCTCCCTCCCTCCCTCCCTCCCTCCCTCCCTCCCTCCCTCCCTCCCTCCCTCCCTCCCTCCCTCCCTCCCTCCCTCCCTCCCTCCCTCCCTCTCTCCCTCCCTCCCTCCCTCCCTCCCTCCCTCCCTCCCTCCCTCCCTCCCTCCCTCCCTCCCTCCCTCCCCTCCCTCCCTCCCCCCTCCCTCCCTCCCTCCCTCCCTCCCTCCCTCCCTCCCTCCCTCCCTCCCTCCCTCCCTCCCTCCCTCCCCCCCCTCCTCCCTCCTCCTCCTCCTCCCTCCCTCCCTCCCTCCCTCCCTCCCTCCCTCCCTCCCTCCCTCCCTCCTCCCTCCCTCCCTCCCTCCCTCCCTCCCTCCCTCCCCTCCCTCCCTCCCTCCCTCCCTCCCTCCCTCCCTCCCTCCCTCCCTCCCTCCCTCCCTCCCTCCCTCCCTCCCTCCCTCCCTCCCTCCTCCCTCCCTCCCTCCCTCCCTCCCTCCCCTCCCTCCCTCCCTCCCTCCCTCCCTCCCTCCCTCCCTCCCTCCCTCCTCCCTCCCTCCCTCCCTCCCTCCCTCCCTCCCTCCCTCCCTCCCCCTCCCTCCCTCCCTCCCTCCCTCCCTCCCTCCCTCCCCCTCCCTCCCTCCCTCCCTCCCTCCCTCCCTCCCTCCCTCCCTCCCTCCCTCCCTCCTCCCTCCCTCCCTCCCTCCCTCCCTCCCTCCCTCCTCCCTCCCTCCCTCCCTCCCTCCCTCCCTCCCTCCCTCCCTCCCTCCCTCCCTCCCTCCCTCCCCCTCCCTCCCTCCCTCCCTCCCTCCCTCCCTCCCTCCCTCCCTCCCTCCCTCCCTCCCTCCCTCCCTCCCTCCCTCCCTCCCCTCCCTCCCTCCCTCCCTCCCTCCCTCCCTCCCTCCCTCCCTCCCTCCCTCCCTCCCTCCCTCCCTCCCTCCCTCCCTCCCTCCTCCCTCCCTCCCTCCCTCCCTCCCTCCTCCCTCCCTCCCTCCCTCCCTCCCTCCCTCCCTCCCTCCCTCCCTCCCTCCTCCCTCCCTCCCTCCCTCCCTCCCTCCCTCCCTCCCCTCCCTCCCTCCCTCCCTCCCTCCCTCCCTCCCTCCTCCCTCCCTCCCTCCCTCCCTCCCTCCCTCCCTCCCTCCCTCCCTCCCTCCCTCCCTCCCTCCCTCCCTCCCTCCCTCCCTCCCTCCCTCCCTCCCTCCCTCCCTCCCTCCCTCCCTCCCTCCCCTCCCTCCCTCCTCCCTCCCTCCCTCCCTCCCTCCCTCCCTCCCCTCCCTCCCTCCCTCCCTCCCTCCCTCCCCTCCCTCCCTCCCTCCCTCCCTCCCTCCCTCCCTCCCTCCCTCCCTCCCTCCCCCTCCCTCCCTCCCCCCTCCCTCCTCCCTCCCTCCCTCCCTCCCTCCCTCCCTCCCTCCCTCCCTCCCTCCCTCCCTCCCTCCTCCCCTCCCTCCCTCCCTCCCCCCCCCCCCCCCCCTCCCTCCCCTCCTCCCCCTCCCTCCCTCCCTCCCTCCCTCCCTCCCTCCCTCCCTCCCTCCCTCCCTCCCTCCCTCCCTCCCCTCCCTCCCTCCCTCCCCCTCCCTCCCTCCTCCCTCCCTCCCTCCCTCCCTCCCTCCCTCCCTCCCTCCTCCCTCCCTCCCTCCCCTCCCTCCCTCCCTCCCTCCCTCCCTCCCTCCCTCCTCCCTCCCTCCCTCCCTCCCTCCCTCCCTCCCTCCCTCCTCCCTCCCTCCCTCCCTCCCTCCCTCCCTCCCTCCCTCCCTCCCTCCCTCCTCCCTCCCTCCCTCCCTCCCTCCCTCCCTCCCTCCCTCCCTCCCTCCCTCCCCTCCCTCCCTCCCTCCCTCCCCTCCCTCCCTCCCTCCCTCCCTCCCTCCCCTCCCCCTCCCTCCCCCCCTCCCTCCCTCCCCCCCCCTCCCTCCCTCCCTCCCTCCCTCCCTCCCTCCCTCCCTCCCTCCCTCCCTCCCTCCCTCCCTCCCTCCCTCCCTCCCTCCCTCCCTCCCTCCCTCCCCCCTCCCTCCCTCCCTCCCTCCCTCCCTCCCTCCCTCCCTCCCTCCCTCCCTCCCTCCCTCCTCCCTCCCTCCCTCCCTCCCCTCCCTCCCTCCCTCCCCTCCCTCCCTCCCTCCCCTCCCTCCCTCCCTCCCTCCCTCCCTCCCTCCCTCCCCTCCCTCCCTCCCCTCCCTCCCTCTCCTCCCTCCCTCCCTCCCTCCCTCCCCTCCCTCCCTCCCTCCCTCCCTCCCTCCCTCCCTCCCTCCCTCCCTCCCTCCCTCCCTCCCTCCCTCCCTCCCCTCCCTCCCTCCCTCCCTCCCTCCCTCCCTCCCTCCCTCCCTCCCTCCCTCCCCTCCCTCCCTCCTCCCTCCCTCCCTCCCTCCCTCCCCTCCCTCCCTCCCTCCCTCCCTCCCTCCCTCCATCCCTCCCTCCCTCCCTCCCTCCCTCCCTCCCTCCCTCCCTCCCTCCCTCCCTCCCTCCCTCCCCTCCCTCCCTCCCTCCCTCCCTCCCTCCCCCCCCCCTCCCCTCCCTCTCTCCCTCCATCCCTCCCTCCCTCCCTCCCTCCCTCCCTCCCTCCCTCCCTCCCTCCCTCCCTCCCTCCCTCCCTCCCTCCCTCCCTCCCTCCCTCCCTCCCTCCCCTCCCTCCCTCCCTCCCTCCCTCCCCCTCCTTCTCCCCCCCCCCCCCCCAACATCTCCCCTCCCCTCCCCTCGTCGCCCCCCTACCATCACGTGTAGCAGTGACCCTTTGCCAAGCCCTCGGGTCCTCCCCACTCTCCTCCTCCTCCCCATTCTCCACCCCCCTCCGCCTCCTCTCCTCCGCCCACTCCCTCCTCGCGTCAACGTGCCTCGCACGCGGCTCTGTCGTCATGCAGCAATGCCCACTCCCCAACCGGCCAGGCGCCCATCCAAGAGGCCACGCAGCGGAGCCTCAATAATGTTGCTCACTCTCCCTCTCTCCCTCCCCACCCCACCCGTCGTGCCCCTTTTCCTCCCCTACAGCCATGGCCCTCCGCCAAATCCTCCGTTCCTCCCCACTCCCCTCCCCCTCCACCTTCTCCACCCCCCTCCGCCTTCTCTCCACCGCCCACTCCCTCCTCGCCTCCACCCCCCTCGCACCCGGCTCAGTCGTCGTCCAAAGCAACGCTGACTCGCCAACGGGCCAAGCACTCATCCAAGAGGCGAAGCAGCGCGGGCTGAAGACCATCAACATCATCCCCGACCAAGCCGGCAGCGGCGAGACCATCGAGCGGCTGAAGCGCCTGGGAGGGGACGTAGTGGTCACGGAGTCCTACTGCAAGACGTGGTTCCTCCCCCGGGTGGTTTCTGACCTCCCGAAGCCGGCGCTGGGGGTGACGGCGACTGAGGGTGCCGCGGCCACGGCTGTGGCTAAGCTGGTAGCGCCTGGGGGAACGTTGGTGGCGTATGGAGGGGTGAAGCTGAGTGGGAAGGTTGTGTATGGAGGGGCGGAGAGGCGGCCCGTGGCATGGGGGGATTACTTGAAGGGGAGGAAGCTTGCGCTCAAGAGTGTTTGATGCGTTTATGGGACGGGTGAGGCCTAGACTACAGGAGATGAGCAGGTGTTACTTGGCTTGGCTAGATTGGCTCGGCTTGGATTGGAACCTATGGAGCATGGACTGGATGTGGAACAGCAGAGGTAAATAATTTGAGAACGAGGACATACGGGTTGTTGCTCCACCGGTAGTTTTTTAGTAGACTCATGTTGCCCTAGTGATACTCGCCACAGGGGGGGCTGTGCACGAAGCCAGTCTGAGAGTAGAATTGTTGAGTAGAATGAGATACAGGGTGGTTTTCCCGAAGGGGTTGTACTCTCTATAAGACTGCACCTATTTAGCCTAAAGCATATACACAATATATGTTGACAGCCAGTAGAGTCTAGGGAGTGGCAATTCAGAAAGGATGCTGTTTGCCAGGTGAAACCATGCAATCAAAATACACCATGATGATTTCTCGGCTTGAGCTCAAGTACTGGAGTGCCATACTTGATACCCTCTTCACCAGCCTGTTGATCTCACATGACATGAGTCACTCACTGCCATGAATGGGCGGTCATGGACGTTTGGCAACGAGTGAAAGCCCAGGCGCCATGTTTCAGGCGCCTCAAGAGGCATTCATGGCCTGTCTACTCCACTCTCTTATCACTGCCTCTGTCCGTAGCACTGGTGACGGGTGTTGACTTGAAAGGAAAACTGCGCGGCACATGCTGTAACAACACACACCTACTGCAGGCACCAGAATGCCAACTGCGTGACACCTCCCCCCCTTCGGCTCACCCTTGCACCAGCACAGCAGCCTTCCAGCTTTGCCCTACCATCCTGCACTTGCATCTGTGACACCTCCCTACGCCTCTACAAAGCTTTATGCCTCTGTGAATCGCCTCCTCTCGTCCTCAGGAATAATTGACCAATTAGGAGAGGGCACTGCTCGCAGCCAACCAAAATCATCCACGTGGGCCCACGACCCCCCGTCCACCACCAGGTCAGCAGCTTCTAATTCCCCCTCCAGCCCCTCATACTCCCGACTATAAGGCGCGAATCTGACACCAGTAGAGTGCTCTATAAGAGGCCTGCTTCGCGTGCGGACGTAGAAATCGGCGCGCTCTGTTTGGTGGATCCTTAATTGATGACACGCGACGGCTACAGTGCTGCCTGTTGCATGCTCCACGTGGCAAGCTCCAGAGACCGGGCCGACGATGACGTGGCAGTCGCGCACGTGGCGTAGGAAGAGCGCGGAGGCGACACCTCTGACGGTGACGTGGCAGTGGGAGAGGTGCTGCAGCGTGAGCTCGCCGCCTCTGTGCTGCAGCGTGAGCTCGCCGCCGCTGTGCTGCTCTGGTGAGATGCAGATGCGCTCGTTGGCGCGGTGGGAGATGGAGAGTGACGGACGGGTGGAGCTGATAGGTTCGTCAGCTGCTCCGCCTGACGCTGCTCCGCCTGACGCTGCTCCCGATGCTGCACCTGCCGCTGCTACGTGCGCACGGCCAGAGGACATTCGCACCGTCCCTAAAATCGTCGGATTGATCTCTTGCTCGATCGGGGATTTATCAACTGCCTGCAGCGATGGCGCCGGTTGCTCGGAGAGTAGATTCTGCGGAGGAGGAGCATCTATGTCCAAAATGATGTCTTTATTTTCCAGAGAGATCTTCTTCGGCCCTCGCGACGAGAACGCGAACCGCTTTTTGGGCTTCGACGCGGATCGCGCTGACTCTAGGCTGGCGCGAAGCGCGGCGACGCGGGACGTCATCTGCTCCACGTCACGCCGCGGGACCGACGGCGCGAAATGCGTTACCAGCTCCTCGACGGCTCGCAGCGCCGACACCGCCGCTTGATCCGCGTCCAATCCGGACCGTTGATTGCTTCCCGCGTCGCCAATCTGTTGTTTACTACTTTCCCCGCCATTGGTCCCCGGCAGTGCAGATCCGGGAGCGGAATCGGAGTTTCTGGAGGTCAAAGCTTGGATCGCCGCTTCAAGCGCGTCGCATTTCTCTCGGAACGCTAGGAAGACGGACAGCTGGCCCTGCTCCTCGTCCATGACGTCACGCATGGCTGACGTGCGCGTGGATGACGTGCCTGAGCGATTTCTGGGAATGACGTGGGCAGGTAAAGGGCAGAAGGAGTGAGAAGAAAGAAACGAGGACTAAGCCGAGATACGAGGAATGTGTGAGGAGGCGCACAGGAATCTGGTGTGTGGAACCTCCAGTTTCGCTTCTGCGAGAACTGGAACTCGGACCGGTCTTGGCGACGATAATTCCCCGTGCGATTCACAAGATCACCGCGTCGACGGGTGTAACCAGACCGGAAACCGGAGTTTCGCCTGAAATCTGGTTCGGTGTGCCGAAGCGAGACAAAGTGATGCCCTTCGAGAATCTCTACTGGGGTATCAATATCTCTATAAGAGAGCTATCACCTCCGCTAACTCAAGGCCGCCATTGTTATGAATAATAACTCACAGTGCGCGGAATCATAATGACGAGTACAAGAATGGGAGCCTAGCATTAAATAGTGAGAATTCTAGCTAGGCGACGAGCCCGGAGGGCTAGGTTGGGCACAGGTGTCAAACATATACTTGTATGTTGATATAGATTACACAGGGTTGTGCCGTAGAGAGTACAACCCACTAGGTTATATTCCCTTGTATGCCATGATTCTAGTCATTTCGTTAACTTTGATATGGTATCATGAGTAGGTTAGGTCCCCCCCGACCACCAGCGCTTCCGCCATAGGTCCTAACCGCCCGTGCTTGCCCGTCCCCTAGGGGTCCCCGTCACCTAGCGCCTAGTTGCCCCCGTTGCCTAGCCGGCCCCGTCGCCCAGCCAGCCCCGTCGCCCAGCCGGCCCCGTCGCCTAGCCGGCCCCGTTGCCTAGCCGGCCCTGTCGCCTAGCTGACCCCGTCGCCCACCCGGCCCTGTAGCCTAGCCGGCCCCGTCGCCTAGCCGGCTCCGTCGCCTAGTCGGCCCCGTCACTCAGTTGGCCCCGTCGCTTGGCCGGCCCCGTCGCCTAGCCGGCCCCGTAGCCTAGCCGGTCCCGTCGCCCACCTGGCCCCGTCGCCTAGCCGGCCCCGTCGCCTAGCTGGCCCCGTCGCCTAGTCGACCTCGTCGCCCAGCCGGCCCTGTTGCCTAGCCGGCCCCGTCGACAAGCCGGCCCCGTCGCCTAGCTGGCCAGGTCGCCTAGCCAGCCCCGTCGCCTAGCCGGCCCCGTCGCCTAGCCGGCCCCGTCGCCTAGCCAGCCCCTTAGCCTAGCTGGCCCTGCTGCCTAGCCGGCCCCGTCACCTCGCCGCCAGCCGGTCCCGTCGCCTCGCCGCCCGCGGCCCAGTCTCCTAGCCGCCACGCGGCCCCCTGTTGACCAGCCGCCCCGCGGCCTCGCCGCCCAGCCTCCTCGCGGCCCCATCCCTCAGCTGCCCCTGCGGCCCCCCAACTTGCGTCATCGGCCCTCTCCACCGCACTGCACTGCCCTGCACCACACTGCACCGCACCCTACCATACTGCACCTCACTCTACCGCACTGCACCACATCGCGTCGCACACCACTGCTTCCCATCGCACTCTGTCGCTCAGTACAGAGCCACTACCGCCTTTCTGCTGCTGCAGCGACTGTGATGGCGGACTGGGTCCTGCGCTTTGACGCGGAGGGTTAGCCGGTTGAGTTCGACACGTGGCTCGTCGACCTCCGCCGTCACCTCACTGGTCAGCGGCAGGACAGCCACTCCCTAGCCGTCCACATCGACGATATGCTCCCCTGCCCTGACCCCTCTGCTGCTCCACCCGCTGACCCCACGTCTGCTGACCGTGAGTCCGCTGCCGCTGCTGCCCTTGCCCGTGCTGTCTGGTTGTCACGTGACGCTATCGCACAGCTCGCGAAAACTCATGCCCTCCCTCTGTCTGAGCGCCCTCGCTTTAGGTCGGTCAGGACTGCGCTAGAGTTCCTAGAGGGTGTTGTCGCGCGCTATTCCACCCCGCCCTCTGCCTCCGTCGATCGCCTGATCATGGCCGACCACTTGCGCACGCTAGACACGACCTGGCGTGCTGCCTGCACTGAGGCCCAGCTTCAAGTATTTCAGCGCCCCATCTGCTCTACCCTCTACCTGCTTGCCACCCGCCTCCCTGACCGCCTTGCTACCGCTCGCGATCACTTTCTTAGTCTCCACCCCGCTGACCTCACCCTCTTTGACTTTGTCGACACCCTGTCTGCCATAGAGACTCGTCAGCGCTCTATTGCCCAGTCTAGCGGTACTGTCCCGGTCACTATCTTTCAGGGTTGTGCCCCCGCTCAGTGCACTTACTCTGACGGTTCTGCTGCTGTCGCTGAGACAGCAACTGTTGCGGAGCTTGTCGCTGTGGCTGCAGCAGTGCAGTTTTGCCCGGGTAAGGGTCGCCGCCCCAAGGCTGGGCGTGGCGGAGGTAGCGGAGGAGGGGGTGGAGGCGGTGGTGGAGGTGGTTCGCCCACTGGTAGTACTGACGAGGGGACTGGGACTGGTGCCTTGGAGCAGCAGCCCCAACAGCAGCAGAAGCAGACGCCACAGGTGGACCAGCAGCAGCAGCTGCAGCAGCAGCAACTGCAGCAGCAGTAGCGGCGGGTCCGTCTCCCGCCCGGGTGGCCTGACGCCGGTGGTGGCGGTGGCTGCAGTATTCATACACGCAGCGTGACGTCGGGTGGTGGTCCGAGTGACGGGCGCTGCCAGTACCAGCTCCTGACCGGTCCTCGCCGCGGCCTCGTGTGCGGTAAGATCGGCCATTCCCCCACTCGTTGTTTCAGTCGCCTAGACGACCTATTTCGTCTCCACTTCGGCTCGGAGCTAGACCTCCCCGACTAGCACAGTTTGCTCCGCCGTGGTGTTAGGAACTTTGATATGGGCATGGACGAGATTAGCTCTGCTTTGTATGTGCTGTATGTCGATGACTCTAGTGTGACTAGTTCCTATTACCCCTTGTTGCCTAGTGTAGGTCTGCCTAGTTCAGACTCCCCTGCTGCGTCGGGTGTAGGATCCCCTGCTTTGTTTAGCCTTGGCTCCACCCTCGCTCCTCCGACCCCTGCTGCCATTTCTGCGCTCTCCTTCACCATGGACTCCGACGCTTCCTGGTGTTTCTTTCAGGACTCCACTATGCTTACGCCGCTTGCCACTCCCAGCGCAGTTGCCCTTGAAGACCCTTCCTCAGGTCCTGTAGTTGCCCGTAGCTCCACCACCCTTCTCTGTCCGGCGGTTCCTTCGGGCTGCCTTACAGGCCTGCACATGTCCTCGTTCTCTCGGAACCTAGTTGGTGTCGGCTGCCTCCAGGACCTTGGCGTTACCACTACGTTCCCTGGTCACGAGCGGTACGCTGTCTGTACCGAGGCCGCCACTGGTGTTCCCCTCACCACGTTCCCCCGGGACCCGATGTCTGGCCTGTTCACGCTGGACACGGCGTCCCACCCGGTTGGGACGTCTCCCCAGGTGTCTGCGTCTACCCAGGTTGCTGCAGTTTGCTCGTGTCAGTCGCTTACTCACCCGACGCTTCTGTGGCACCACTGTCTAGGTTACCCTGCCCTCACCTGTCTTCGTCACATGTCTCAGCACGGTCTTGTCTTAGGTCTCCCTGAGTCGTTCCCCGCGCTACCCTCCTTCCCAGCGCCGTCGTGCACGCCCTGTATCGAGGGCCGGCTCCGCCGTGCCCCTCACTCCTCCTCGTTCCCCCCCACCCCCGCACCGCTGCAGACCCTGCACATGGACGTCTAGGGCCCCGCCCCCGTCCATGGGCCGAGTCTTGAGCGCTACTTTCTAGAGCTCGTCCACGACTACACGCGCTACACCACCGTGTTTCCCCTAGAGCGGAAGGCCGATGTGCCTGACGTTCTTTTCCCGTGGCTTGTCTCTACGCGTGTTCACCGAGGTCTCCCTGTGTTGCGTCTTCACTCTGACCGTGGCGGCGAGTTCGCCTCTGGCTCCCTTGGTCGCTTCTGTCGTGCGGAGGGCATCACCCAGAAGTTCACCCTGCCGGACTCCCCGCAGCAGAATGGGATCGCTGAGCGATGCATCGGTTTGGTCATGGAGGTGGCTCGTACCTCCATGATCCATGTCGGTGCACCCCATTTTCTGTGGACGTTCGCTGTTCGCTACGCCACTTACCAGCTTAACCTCTGGCCGCAACCTCAGCAGCCGCAGGTTTCGCCGACCCTTCTTTGGAATGGGTCCCCTGGTGACGCGTCTGCGTTCCACGTCTGGGGCTGCCTCACTCACGTTCGTGCCTTTGGCACGGACAAGCTCACTGCCTGCAGCGTCCCCTGTGTCTTCCTCGGTTTCCCCCTCGACTCGTCTGACTGGCACTTTTACCACCCGCCGTCTCACCACTTCTTTCACTCCCGCGTCATCACTTTTGATGAGTCCGTCCCCCTTTGCCACCGCTTTCCCCACCGTGGTCCCCCGGTTACCCACCCCCTCTTCCTGGTTCCCCCTCCCCCGGTTGCTCCGGTTCCCTCCCCTCCCCTCCCTGCCCTGTCTGGTGTATCTCACGTCACCTCTCTCCCATCGGGTGTCCCTGCCGAGGAGTCTACTGACTCTCTCGGCTCTGCGGAATCTCTCCCCCCGCCCCTCCCCGCCCCGGTCTCTTCTCCCTCGCTGCCGCCGTTGCTGTCAGTGCCGTAGCCGCCTCCGCCGCTGCCGTCGCCGCCGCGGCCGCAGCCGCCGTCGTCACCGCCGCTGGGGTTCGTGCGTTCTGGGGGTGCTCGGGAGCATGCTGGAGCGGGTGCTGGAGCGGGCTCCCGTTCTGGGGGTGCTGGCGTGGAGCTTCTCGGAGGGAGCCGTGCTGTCGCTGGAGGTTCTGGTGTTGGAGTCGGGCAGCAGTCGCAGCTATCACCGCCGGTGTCCGCTCTTCGCCTCCTCGGTCTTCCTTCCCCTGACCGCTTGCCGGTGCCTCCTCTGTCGCCGCTGCCTCCTCCTCCGCTGGTCTACGGCCCAGTGTTTCCTCCCCCGGACTCCTCTCCGGCTCGTGTCCCTCCCCGTTCTCCTCCTGTGTCTCCTCCCCTCCCTCCTGACCCGACTCCTCCGTCTCATATCTGGTCTCGTCGTCTGTCTTGTGCTCGCCCTACCTCCCCTGTTCGGTGGTCTCACCCTATGTTGCTTTGCTCCCACGCGTCTCGTGCTCCTCTGCTCCTCCCGTCTCCTCCTCCGTCGTCGCTTGCTGTGGCCCCGCCCCCGTTCTCAAACTTCCTCTGTACTGCACGTCTCCTTGTTCCTCGTGTCCTTGCCTCTCTTGTTACCGACCCGTCTGTTCCTGTCTCGAGTCTGTCGGCTCTTGTCACTGCTATGACTGACTTCACTGCTATCCGCCGCCTTGACTACGCTACCGCTCTGGTCTCTGACCCTGCCTGCCCTGCGTCTGTCGGGGGTGTGGCTGCCCTTGGCAGTGACGTCCTAGAGGACAGGCAGTACGAGCTCGCTTTCCTGTCTGAGGCTGCTCCCCATCTCTGTTCCATGCTGCTAGTCCCTGAGGGTGACCCAGATGCCCTTGACATCCCGACCCCTCGCACCTACGCTGAGGCAACCTCGGGACCCTGGGCCTCTCAGTGGATAGCTGCCATGGAGCAGGAGATGGCATATTGGAGATCCACTGGTATCTTCGTCGACGCAGTTCCCCCACATGGGGTGAACGTAGTCGATGGCCGATGGCTCTTCAAGGTGAAGCGCCCTCCTGAAGAGCCACCTGTCTTCAAGGCGCGCTACATTGCTCGAGGCTTTAGTCAGCGTGAGGGGGTAGACTTCTTTCAGACCTTCGCCCCGACCCTGAAGATGACTACTCTTCGAGCACTACTACACGTAGCAGCACAGCGTGACTACGAGCTGCACTCCCTCGACTTCTCCACAGCTTTTCTCCAGGGCAGTCCACACGAGCAGGTCTACCTGCGCCGCCCCCAAGGCTTCTCCGGTACCTTTCCCCCTGGTACCGAGTGGCTCCTCCGGCGCCCCGTCTACGGCTTGCGACAGGCGCCCCGTGAGTGGCACGACACGCTGCGTGCTACACTTGCTGACCTGCAGTTCTTCCCGTCGTCTGTAGACCCCTCTCTCTTCGTCCGTTCTGGCCAGACTCCGTTCTACATCCTTGTCTACGTAGACGACCGGGTCTTTGCTACTGCAGACAAAGACGCACTGGCCTCTGTGAAGGCCGAGCTGTTAAGGAGACACACCTGCACTGACCTAGGAGAGTTGTGCCGCTACCTTGGCCTGCAGATCTCCGGGGACAGAGCAGCGTGTACCATCACTCTTACATAGTCACACTTGGTGCGCCAGGTCCTTCAGAGGTTCGGTCTTCAGTTCTCCTCCGCACAGCCCACACCTCTGCCAGTAGATCACAGGCTCTCAGCTCTAGTTCCTGAGGAGTCAGTAGAGCCCAGTGGTTCTTACGCAGAGCTGGTAGGTTGCCTCATGTACCTGATGACTTGCACTCATCCAGATCTCGCACACCCTCTCAGCATCCTGGCTCGTGTTGTGGCCTCAGGGAGACACCGACCACAGCACTGGTCAGCCGCTAAGAGGGTTTTGCGTTATCTAGCAAGTACATCGGGCATGGGGTTAGTGTTGGGAGGACGCAGGCCAGTGGTCCTTACTAGGCATACTGATGCTTCTTGGGCAGATATCGCTGAGACCCTCAGGTCCTCCCAGGGCTACTGCTTTAGCCTTGGTTCAGGTGCCATCTTGTGGAGGTCCACTCGCTCCTTGTCTGTTGCCCAGTCTAGCTATGAGGCTGAGATCTACGCCGGTGCCATGGCGGCATAGGTACTCCGTAGGCTGACCTTCTTGCTCACTGACTTAGGTGAGAGGCCTAGCTCTGCCCCGGTTCTGTACGCTGACAAGAGGGCCATGATCCTCTTGTGTCAGGTGCCTAGACGCGAGGGCAGAGTGAAGCACATCCAACTGCGGTACTTCCTCCTGCGTGAGCTACAGCAGTGTCGCCAGGCCCGTATAGTACACTTGGCCTCCAATGCCAACACAGCTGATACAGTGGCAGGAAAAATTGTCCACATGTTTAGCATGTTTTTACATGTTGACGAGCTGTACGCTGTAAACATTAAGCCTTAATCCATGGTGGCCATACATGTAGAGAAGAGCAGTTAGAGCACTCACTCAAGTCTCCTAAAACCAGAGTAGTATATTACTTGTTCCTTCAACATGACATGATTTAATAACAGCACATCCGGACAATTTGTACCGAGGACAGGCAGCAAACTAGTTACTAGCAAAACTAGTACCTATTCCAGTGCCCCTTTGCACGGATCACCGCCTTGATCCTCCTTGGCATGCTGTCGATGAGGTTTGAGCACACTTCTGCCGGAATCTTGTCCCATTCCTCCTGCATCCTCTTCCACAGCTCCAACATTCCACTGGGAGGCTTGTCGTACTTCGCCAGCTCCCTTTTCAAGTGTGCCCACAGGTGTTCTATCGGGTTAAGGTCCGGGAAGGACGACGGCCATTCCAGAACTGCATACTTCTACTCCCCAAGCCAATCTTGCACCAGACGTGACTTGTGCTTGGGATCATTATCGTGCTGGAATATGACATCTAAGGGGGGGAGCTTGTAAAAATCGATGGTTTGAGACAGTTCGTCTTGCAAGATGCTGCGATACAGCGGCCCATCCATCCTTCCATCAATCTTGCACATGAACCCCACCCCCTCATACGTCATGCAACCCCACACTATCACAGAGCCGCCCCCATGCTTAACTGTCTGCTGGATTTTGTGGCTCTGGAGTTTGTTGTCCACGCGAATCCAAGCGTACGCACGCCTGTCGGAGCAGAAACGATTAATCTTCATCTCATCGGACCATATCATGCGCTTCCAGTCCTCCATCGTCCAGTCGGCATGAGACCTCGCAAAATCCAGCCGGTCTCGTATGTTTTTCGCAGAGAGCCTGGGTTTCTTGGGCTGCTGCACAGCGATCAGACCCGCGGATTGTAATGAGTTCCTAACCGTCTTCGAGTCTACAACCAGAGCGTGCTTTTCCTCTAGCATCTTCATGGCGTCCACACTAGTTTTCGCCTCCCCGCTGGTAATCGCACGAACTATATCGCGCTGGAGGCGGGTTGTAATTAACCGTGGACGGCCGGCCATGGGCATTGTTGGTCGCACCTCATCGCGACTAGTCTCGGCAATCGCCTTCATCCTGTAATCATGCACGGTACTTTTGCCTACGTCGAGCTCCTTGGCTATTTTTCCTAGTCCACAGCCCCTTGCGCAACATGCTTTTGATACGCGCGCGCTTCTTCTCATCTACCGGCTTCATCATGCTGCGGTCGCAGGTTATCTTCTGGCCTAACTCCTATACTATCGGTTGTTGGGTGAAATGGTATGTACGTTAAGTGGCGAGTGAACTTAGATCTAGGCTGTCGCTCGGTATTAACTGTCCACATCGACTGTCGATGAGTAAATCTCATCCTCGCCAACTGGATGAGGGACAATCGCGCCAAGCTGTATACGGTGGAAACAAAACTCGACGAACTTGTAACACGACAAAAAAAAGAAGGTGTTACTATATCCGAAACATGTGTTGCATAGTGCTAAGTTTTAAAGTGCTGAACATCCGGGAAAATTTTCCTGCCACTGTATCTTTACGAAGGCGCTTGCGCCTAAAGTTCATCAGCGGCACTGTGTACAGCTAGGTCTTGTTCATGTAGCCTCTCATTTGCTAGGACCTTGATTGTGTACAATCCTTTATATACAGTGACGGCAGAAATTGTCCGCATGTTGGGCAATTTTGTGGAAAATTGTCAGTTGCTGATTATTGGGAAGTTAATAATGTGACAGGCTTTAATGGCCTGGTAGACAAAGGCAACAGCACACGTAAAATGCCAACACTAGCCATATTAGGTTTTGTTATGCCAAAGTTCATAGCATTAGATACATGGATGTACATTAGGACAAATAGTTCCCATTTCAAACAAGGCATAACATTGTCCAAAATCAGTACCTAGTCCATCTACCCTTTGCCCTAACAACGGCCTTCACCCTCCTAGGCATACTATCTATCAATCCCCTACAGACTTCTGCTCCAATACTCTCCCACGTCTCCTGCACTCGCTCCCAAGTTTGAAGCATGCCTGAAGGGGGGTACTCATACTTGGCGAGCTCACGTTTGAGGTGAGACCATAGGTGTTCGATTGGATTAAGGTCTGGGGAGGAGGAAGGCCACTGCAGGACTGAGTATTCCTGCTCAAAAAGGAACTCTTGCACAAGCCTACTCTTGTGCGTAGGGTCGTTATCTTGCTGGAAAATAACATCACTGGCGGTTAGAGAGTAAAAATCGATAATGAGAGCAAGCTCATCCTGCAAGATCGCACGGTACAGCTGCCCATCCAAGCGCCCTTCGATCTTACACATTAAACTGGGGCCATCATAGGTCATACATCCCCATATCATTATGGACCCGCCCCCATGCTTCACACACTGCTTCACCTAATGCGCTTGAAGAGCCGCGCCATCGCGGATCCAAGCGAAGCTGCGGCCATCGCTGCAAAAGCGGTTGATCTTGGTCTCATCCGACCAGATCACCCGCTTCCAGTCCTCGATTGTCCAGTCTAGGTGTGCACGGGCGAATTCCAAGCGATCTCGGATGTTACGCGCCGAAAGACGTGGCTTCCTCGGTTGCTGTACAACGACAAGCCCTGACAGCTTCAGGGCATTTCGTACTGTGCGCGGGCAGACCTTAATGCCCTGTACTAACTGTAACTGTTTTGCGGCCTCTACACTCGTTTTGACAGCCCCTGAAGTCACAGAACGCACAAGACATCGTCGGTCACGCACCGAAAGCAAACGAGGGCGGCCTGATCGAGGTACCGTTGGTCGTACTGCTAGGCGGCTGGTGCGCTGGGATGCCTGTTCCGCATATTTCTGAACTGTAGTTTTCCCTATCCCTAACATGCTCGCAATCTGACAAAAACTACGACCCTGATGAAGCAGGGTCAAGAGTCGGTCCTTAATAAGCGTTCTTGTCGGACGCATCGTGGCAGGGAGCTTAGTGAAGACTTCAAGAAGGGTATCGTGAAGCTCTTCGTGCAAAACCTAGTTCGAGCGAGAAATGCAGGAAAGAACTCGGTCTAGGCTCTCGGTGGGAGGTAATTGTCCGAATCGAGTGAGTTACCTACAATTGTGTACACGTTTGTGTAATCTCGATATTACTTATAAGACATATTTGTGTTTGAGCCCTAACGCCCTAAGGCAGAATGTGTGTGGCCCATGAGTACTAGAAGCATACAATATAAATAGCGTAACATGCTTTTATCATCAAAGACCACAATTTCAAGGCCAAAAAATTCCGTCACTGTATATATATTACCCTGACTGGCCTTGTGGCCTCTTCCTAGTGGCCACGCTGGTCTTTCTCTTGCCTTGTTTGTACTCGTTTGACTGGTCTTTAGACCCTTGCCTCAGAGGCTGGACTAGTAGTGCCACTCTGAGCTGCTTGTCTCTCACCAGGCACTGCCCCTATCCAGTCTAGGGGGTGTGTCAAACATATCCTTGTATGTTGATATAGACTACACTGGGTTTTGCCTTATAGAGTACAACCCACTAGGTTATATTCCCTTATATGCCATGGTTCTAGTCATTTCGTTAACTTGATAACAGGCGCGGTCGAAAAGGCCGGAGGCGACGTGAGCCAGCCTCGGGGGGGTCGCATCAGAATCGGACCGAGCCTGGTCTTCCGAGCGTTCGGGTGTACGCGATTGCAGTACAACCCGGCAAGGAATAAAATTCCGTACACTAACCCCCCTCCTAAGGAAGGTGGTCAATATCGGGAACGCCTTTTCGGGTCAAATAAGATTCGAGCACCGAGTGTTCCTGAAGCGAGTCGGAAGTGACCCACGTGTTGTCTTCGCTTGTACGGTCGGCCCAGCGGACAAGAAAATCTACGTGGCGGCCTGTTGTATCGAGGTGGACGCGGTGACTCAAAAAGCTTGAGCGGCTCAAGGGTCGGTTCGGCCATCGGGCGGACACTTGGGACGATCGTCGGGCGGGTGAGTGCGGACGTGTTGGCAATGTAGGGACGAAGGAGGCTGGCGTGGAAGGCGCCATGAATGCGCCACTCGTCCGGTAGTAATAATTTTGCCGTGACATGTGTCACCATCTTGAGGATTAGGGAAGGGCCACTAAACCTTGGGCGGGGTTTTGATGGCAGGGGCAGGCGGAGGTCCTTCTTGTCAAGAAGGACTAGTTGCCCAGTGGCCATCGTAATATTTCGGCGATGAAGGTCGGTGTAGCGTCGAGGCGTAGTGTTGGACTTCCGAATAAATTCGATCGCTTTTTTCCGGGCGGTCTAGAGGTCGTTAAACGAATTGCTAGGACTGGGGCACTGGGTTGTCGATGTTGGTTGTCATGGGAATGGTGGGATCCATCCCGTAGTTTAGGAAAAATGGTGAGTGATTAGTCGTTGCGGAGGGGCAAGAATTCTTCCCATCATACGGGGTTGGGGCAGTTGGTGCGTATCAGCTGCTCCATGGTCTGATTGGTTCGCTCAGTCTGCTCGTCGGTTTGTGGGTGGTAGGCAGACGAAAATTGCAGGCAGGTGCCGTACTGTTCCCATGTCTCTTGCCAGAACTTGGACGTGAACTTGGGGACGCGGTCGCTGATGATCGCCGATGGTAGGCCGTGCAGACGAACAACGGTGGAGATGAAGATTTTGGCTGTTTCTTCGGCTGTGATTATCCTACGACACGGTGCAAAATGCGCCATTTTTGCCAAGCGTTCGCTGACGACGAGGACTACGTTGTTGCCACTAGCGCCAGCCGGAAGTCCCGTGACGAAGTCCATCATCACATGTTGCCATGTCTTATGGGGTGGCTCGAGCGGTTGCAGCAGTCCAGCTGGCCGCTGTCGGGAGGACTTCATGCGCTGGCAGGTCGGGCACGCCGAAACGTATCTCTGCACATCAGACGCCGAATGTGGCCAATAATAAAAACGGTGGAGTAATTTCTGGGTTTTGTCAACCCCGGAACGACCGGAGAGGTTAGAGTCATGGACTTCTTGAATCAGTAATTTGCGAAGGAGTCGGTAAGCGGGAATCCATAAATGGTAAGTGCTGGCTTTTAAGAAATAAATTCCCTTAGCCGTGGTGGCTTGTTGGTGGAGGTTGCGGGTGAAAAAGGGGTAGGTGCTGTAGCCGTGGGTAAATAGTCCGGTGAGCAGTGGGTTGGATTGTGCAATGATGATGGAGGCGAGATGGGCGTACGGTCGTGTCAGTGTGCTGGCGATGTTATTCGCCACACGCTTGTACATAATGGTGTAGTGGAAGTTGCTCTCGAGGAAATCCAGCCAGCGAATATGTCGTGGGTTGAGGTTCGGCTGCGTGCGGAGATCCTGTAGGGATTTCTGGTTTATTCGTACTGTCACGTCGACTCCCGTCAGGTAGCAGCGCCACACTTTGAACACGTGTACGATGGCGAGCATTTTTTTTGTCGTGGACGGGATAGTTGCGCTCGATTGCCTGCAACTTCCTGGACTCGTACGCGATTGGTTGAAGGCCGTCGCCAAAATCCTGTAACAGTACCGTGCCGATGGCGAAATCGCTAGCGTCCATCAAGACTTCGAACGGTCGAGATGGATCAACGATTCGGAGGACCGAGGGTGTCATCGGGAAATTTCAGAGTTCGTCAAAAGCAGCTTGCTGTCTCTCCCCTGTCGAATCAGCGCAGCGAGCTCGGCAGGGACAATGGCACAAAGTTTATCGATGTCCTTCAGCGTGTCGTCAACCGTCGCTTCGTGCAGATAGACGGCGTACAAATCAGCTCCCCGTTTAACCGCTCGCTGGAGGGTGAGGGCGTTGACACGTGTCGACACCGGATCCCGCCCGCGCCAGCACGGTACTACGCGCCACCCGTTCGCACAGTGCACGCTGCAATCGCCAGTTGTCCAGTCGATCCTTGGGTTGTATTTTCGCAGCCAATAGAGTCCGACAAGTATGTTGCAGCCGTCCAGGGTCGTCGCCAGCATGGGCATGCTGAATCCAGAATTGTCGCAATTCTTCATCCGCACCATTCGCGCTCGTTCCCAAATTGCAAGTGGCGTCCCATCCACCAGACGCGTGTCGATTTTGGGGAGGCAATTCTCCAATGTCAGATTCAACTGCTCCGCTGTGGTCACGTGGATCAGGCTATGACTAGCCCTGCCATCCACGAATAACCTTTTTTTTTTTTTTTTTTTTTTTTTTTTTGTTTTGTTTTTTGTTTTTTTTTTTCTTCTTCTTCTTCTTCTTCTTCTTCTTCTTCTTCTTCTTCTTCTTCTTCTTCTTCTTCTTCTTCTTCTTCTTCTTCTTCTTCTTCTTCTTCTTCTTCTTCTTCTTCTTCTTCTTCTTCTTCTTCTTCTTCTTCTTCTTCTTCTTCTTCTTCTTCTTCTTCTTCTTCTTCTTCTTCTTCTACTTCTTCTTCTTCTTCTTCTTCTTCTTCTTCTTCTTCTTCTTCTTCTTCTTCTTCTTCTTCTTCTTCTTCTTCTTCTTCTTCTTCTTCTTCTTCTTCGTCTTCTTCTTCTTCCATTCACCTTGCCTTCGACCAGCACAGGGTGATCTTCAGGTTCGCCCACGTTATTTGTCCGAGTGTGGTCGATAGCATATATCGGTACCACAACTTGGTGGGAACGTTGAAGTTTGGGCGACAAAGCCTCGTCAGTAGGGGGCCCGTCTGCTACTGACTTTTCCCATTTCCCGGCTTCTCCTTGTCGTTCTTCGCCTTCTTGGGTGCCGTCGGGCAGTACTTAGCTCGGTGACCTGGCTTGTCACATCTATAGCATAGCCCATGAAATACGTCATCGGGCGCAGACACGCCATTGATCGTGGGGCGGTGAGATTGTCCACGAAAACGACCAACATCGCTGTTGTTCTTCTTCGCCCACTGTTGCAGTGCATCAGCTGCTGAGGCCAGCTGGACAGCCTCATCGAACGTCTTGGGCCAGGACCGTTGCAACGCGTACTGAATGTCAAAATCCAGCCCGCTGATGTATTTATCCCGCCTTTCTGCTTTGCTGGGGTCGTTCACTTGGTCCGCAAGTGCCGAGAACGACACAGTGTAATGTTGAACAATAGTCACTCGCCCGATTTTGAGCAGCTTCATGCGAGCATCGTCTGAGGCGGATGAGTGCTCAAAACGAGCTCGCAGAGCTGTGCCCTACTATTTCCACGTGCGAATCGTGGTCGTACCGAATATTGTTTCTGCCTGTTGGTTTGAAGAATCCGAAGTCCCATCCTTCGCCTACTTCACGACTGCCAGAGTCCCAATCGCCAACTGTCAACGCCACGAATCCAACGCCGGTCCTCGGAGCAGCGACACGGTATAATTAATGTGAGAGTCATCTGTATGCACACTTGCAGCCGTGAAGAATAGCTCCATGCTGAACAACCACCCTTGTGCCGTCGTCGCCTTGTCTGAAGGGTTGAACGGGGGCGGCGTGGCCGGCTTGAGCTTAATCTTCGTCACGGTCGCAGTGCGCACGTCGTCCTACTCTAACTCCCATGCGAGCTCGTCAAGGATGGTTTTGCTCACCTCATCGTTGGCTTCTGGCTTGACATCATTCTCTGCAACCCCAGGCAACTCCTGATGCACTTCACCACGCGTCTGACAAAGCTCGGTGTCCTCCGTCCGAAGTCTTTCTTACGATTTCACTGTTCAAACTCGCCATCTGGGCTTGCATTGCCTGCATCTGAGCCATGACCTCGTCTAGCTGGGCCTGAGTCATGATGCGAATGCTACACTTTTCGGGCGGGGGAAAGGCCGTGGTAAGAAACTGCAGGGGGCGCAAATGTTATTGTAGTTGTGTGAGCTAATAACTCTAGCTCACGGACAACCGCTTTGCAGCCCTGCAGGGTTAACCACTCCTTGGAAATAAACTACCCTAGGAAAGCGGGGTGAACCGGGAAAGTAGCTCTGATACCAGATCTTATGAATAATAACTGAGAGTGTGCAGATTAATAATGAAGGGTACAAAAATGGGAGCCTAGCATTATATAGCAAGAATTCTAGCTAGGCGACGATCCCGGAGGGCTAGGTTGGGCACAGGCGCGGTCGAAAAGGCCGGAGGCGACACGAGCTAGCCTCGGGGTCGCGTTAAAAACGGACCGAGTTTGATCTTCCGAGAGTTCAGGTGTACGCGATTGCAGTACAACCCCGTAAGGAATAAATTTCATTATAGCCATGGATTATGTAACCAAATTTGTATAGGTGTAATGAAGCTCAAAGAGCGTGTGTGTCGAAGGATTGAGTAACGAAGAAACAATACTACTGAGGCAATATCAAAACAGCAGGGAGCACGGATATAGCTAGCCTAGAGCACACGGTTGTGGCTCGGCAAAGCTGCGAACTGTGGTTTGTAAATTAGCTCGAAGCGCCCAGATCTAGGCATAAAACAACAAGGAGGGCAAAATGCATGCGGCTCCTCAGGAGACCACATTTGGGTACCGCAAGTTGAATTTCGTGGCAGAGCTGCGCGACAACCCCGTTATAGCAGTGTACACCTTACTAACAGAAACCCGTGATAAGGAAATACCATTTCCTTACACCTCACCCCCTAAAAGGTATGGTCTTAGCTAAGACCGCCGACGTCGTGCACATTGCGTGACTAGAGGTAGACTCATAATACTGGGTAATACTCGATTTGTGCCAGGGGCCCAACTGTTTTCTACGTAACGTACCTGGAACTTTGGCGGCTCTCCAGGTGCGTGCTTCACCCTATAGATCCACATGCCATCGACTACGTTCGCCCCAGGCGGGGGAACTGCGATGACGTAAGTGCCTATGGATCCGTAAGATGCCATCTCAGCCTCCATGGCCTGTATCCA
Organism: Closterium sp. NIES-67; assembly: GCA_027943415.1. Taxonomy (NCBI): domain Eukaryota; kingdom Viridiplantae; phylum Streptophyta; class Zygnematophyceae; order Desmidiales; family Closteriaceae; genus Closterium; species Closterium sp. NIES-67. The sequence goes on from BQMB01002105.1 coordinate 74,217, forward strand.
CTGGGCTGCGCAGGGCCCCGACACCGCCTCAGGGTAAGAGCGTGGAACAGGGATGTCGAGAGCGTCAGGGTCGCCCTCTGGGGATACAAGCATGGAGTAGAGATGGGGAACAGCGGCAGCAAGGTAGGCCAAATCGTACTGCCTATCCTCTAGCACGCCACTGTCAAGGGCAGGTGCACCCCCGATGGACGGAGGACGGACAGTACCAAAGACCAGAGCGGCAGCGTAATCAAGGCGGTGGCTAGCAGCAAAGTCAGTGACAGCAGCGACAAGTGCAGAGACAGACTCAGGAGGAACAGTAGGGTCAGTGAGAAGCGATGCAAGCAGGCGCGAGAGGACTGAAGGAGCAGTGCGAGCAGCGTTGGAGCGAGGAGGGGGGGACGACAGGAGCGACGACGGGGGAGGCAACGAGAGGACTGCGACTGGAGGAGCACACGAACGAAGGACCATACGGTGCACACTAGGACGTGGAGAGACAGCACGAGTACCAGAGGGACGACGGACCTAGTGGTGAAGAGCTGGGGACTGGGGACGGGGGGAACGGGAGACAAGTACGGGGACGGGGGAGAGCGTGGGGGATAACGAGCCGGAGAGGAGTCCAGAGGATTGAACAACGGGCCGTAAATAGGGTAACGTACCAGAGGAGGGACGGGCAGTCAGTCAGGGGAACCGAGTGCAAGACCAAGGAGGCGAAGAGCAGACTGCGGTTGCTCCTGCTGCTGCGGCTCCTTGTCCTCTCGAGGACCTCTGGCTGCACCTCGGCTACCACCGGCACTCCCCGAAACAGCACCCCTAAGACTAGCACCCCCGGGAGTACCACCCACAGAACCAGCACCCCCAGAATGCGCACCCCCAAAACCAGCACTCCCAACACCAACTCCACCAACACCAGCACCCCCAAAGTCCACTGCTCCCTGCTGCCGCTGCTGTTGCTGCGGCTGTCGCTAAGTCTGTTGTGGCGACGGCTGCTGCTGCTGAGGCAAGGAGGGAGGCGGCTGAGGTGCCTGGGGTACCGAGGCTTGGGGAGGTGCCACAAGGACTACAAGTGCCTCCGCAGCAGCAGGGCCCCCAGAGTCAGCCGACTCCCCCACGGGCCCAACCAAGGGGAACTGAGTGGCGTGGGAGACACCAGACTAGGCTAGGCAGGGTGGGAGGGGTGCAGTAGGCACTGCAAGGACAAGGAAGAGAGGAGGAGGAGGCACAAAAGTGCTATGGTGCGTGAAGCACTGGGAGTAGGAGAGCGTCTTGTCGAACATAACGTGACGAGAGCGGTAGAAGCGATGGTGTGCCAGTTGGTGTAGAACAACCAATCAGGGGCGTCAAACGGAAACCCTAGGAGGGCACAAGGAAGGGTGCGGGCTGAAAGCTTGTCTGCGCCAGTGTCGCAAAAGTGAGCAAGGCTGCCCAAGACGTGGAACACAGATGTGTCACCAGAAGGCCTGGTCCAGAGAAGGGTAAGCGAAACTTGTGGCCGCTGGGAGCGCGACCATAGGTTAAGCTGGTGAGCAGCGTAGCGCACGGCGAATGGCCACAGAATATGGGGTGCATCGGCGTGGACCATGGAGGTGCGGGCTAACTCCATGATCAGGCCGATGCGTCGCTCAGCGAACCCATTCTGCTGTGGGGAGTCCGGTAGTGTGTAGGTCTGGCAGATGCCCTCCGCACGACAGAATTGTCCTAGAGTGCCAGAGGCGAACTCTCCACCACGGTCAGAGTGGTGGTGACCTACATGCAGACGGTGGTGGGTGCGAACAGCAAGAAGCCATGGGAGGAGAACGATAGGCACGTCGTCCTTCCGCTCCAACAGGAAAACTCTGCTGAACCGTCAACGACGACTAGGAAGTAGCGCTCCCGACTAAGACCATGGACCAGGGGTGGGCCCCAGACGTCCATGTGCAGCAAGCCTGGCGGCGAAGTCGATCGCGTGCCCCTCTGCGTCCAGACGTAGCATGGCGTCCGCCATCGCGCAACCGCAACGACACCGGGACACAGCAGCACAGCGGCACTGGGACACAACGGCGCAGCAGCACAGGGACATAGGTGCTCAGCTGCACGGCGATACAGCGATGTGGCGGCAGGACTCTCCAGAACAGAGACCGGGCGCGCGAGGAGCCGAAGGCACACGAGGGGCCGGCTAGGCGGTAGGGGCCGGCTAGGCGATGGGGGCCAGCTAGGCGGTAGAGGGACCGGCGGCGGCGCTAGAAGGGGCCGGCTAAGCTCGAAGGTCCGGCTAGGCACGAGGGGTTGGCTAGGCGCAAGGGGCCGGCTAGGGCACCAGGGGCCGGCTGGGCGCGCGGGGTCGGCTGGGCGCGAGGAGCCGGCTGGGCGCGAGGGGCCGGCTAGGGCGTGAGGGGGCGGCTAGGGCGCGAGGGGCTGGCTAGGGTGCGAGGGGCCGGCTAGGGTGCGAGGGGCCGGCTAGGGCGCGAGGGGCCGGCTAGGGTGTGAGGGGCCAGCTAGGCGCGCGGGGCCGGCTGGGTGCGAGGAGCTAGCTGGGCGCGAGGGGCCAGCTGGGTGCGAGGGGCCGGCGACAGCGCGAGGGGCCGGCTATGGCGCGAGGGGCCGACTACGGTGCAAGGGGCCGGCTACGGCACGAGGGGCCGGCTAGGCGCGAGGGGCCAGCGACGGCGCGAGGGGCTGGCGACGGCGCGAGGAGCTGGCTAGGGTGCGAGGGGCCGGCTACGGCGCGAAGGGCCGGCGACGGCGTGAGGGGCCGTCTAGGGTGTGAGGGGCCGGCTAGGCGTGAAGGGGGGGGGGGGCGGCTAGGGCGCGAGGGGCCGGCGACGGCGCGAGGGGCCGGCTAGGGCGCGAGGGGCCGGCTAGGCGCGAGGGGCCGACTAGGCATGAAGGAGGCGGCTAGGCGCGAGGGGCCAGCTACGGCGCAAGAGGGGTCGGGTGGGCGCGATAGGGGCCGGCGAGGCGCGGTAGGCTAGGGCGCGGGGCGGAAGCGGGTGGGTGAACCTAACCTACTCATGATACCATGTTAGAATGCTAGAATGAATAAGAAATAAGAAAGAACAAGTAGAGGTAGGGCATGACTAATAGCAAGCTGCGCAACATCGTCGCGCGACTCCCTGACAGCGCGAGCAAGCGCAGCAGCAGAAAAGGCCTCACGCTCAACAGTGGTGGGGGCGTCAGGGAGGGCAGCAGGTGCAGGGGGGCAGGGAAGAGTACCATTGTCATGAACAGCCAGGAAGAAACCGTCCTGGCGCTGACCTGTCAGGTGACGGCAAAGGTCGACGAGCCACGCCTCAAAGCTGATCGCCCGGCCCTCCGCGTCCAGGCAGAGCACAGCGTCCGCCATCCCACGTCCTCAGTTGCTGACGGCGGCATGGTGGCAGGCGGCACGGCGGCACGACGGCACGGCGACACAGCGGCACGGCGAACGGCGGCACGGTGGCACGACGACACCGCGGCACGGCGCCACGGCGGCACGGTGACACGGCTCCACGGCGACACGGCGCCACAACGCCACAGCGACACGGCGACACTGCAGCATGGAGCCACGGCGGCACGACGACACTATGGCACGGCGGCATGGCGGCACGACGTCACGGCGGCACGGCGGGACTGCGGCACGGCGGGACGGCAATACAGCAGTGCTGCGGCACAGCGGCATCGCGGCACGGCGGCACAGCGGGACCAGGGTCGGCGCGAGCGAGGTCGGCAAGCTAGGGGCCGACTAGGTAAGGGCCGGCTAGTAAGGGGGCCGGCGAGCTGGGAGCCGGCTAGAGGGGGGGGGGGCAGTGGGCTGGGGGCCGGCTAGTAAGGGGAGGGGCTGGCGAGCTGAGGGCCGGCTAACTAGGGGGCCGGTGAGCGAGAGGCTGGCGAGCTCGGGGCTGGCTTACGATGGGCCAGTGAGCTCGGGGCTGGCTAATGAGGGGGCAGCGATCAAGGGGCCAGCAAGCTCGGGGCCAGTGGGCGTGGACCAGTGAGCGCGGGGTCGGCGAGCGTGGGCCTGCTAGCACGGGCCAGCGAGCACGGGGCAACGAGGGCGGGCCAGCGAGCGTGGGGCGACAAGGCTGGGCCAGCAAGCGCGGGGCGACGGGGGCGGACCAGCGAGCGCGGGGTGGCGAGCGGGCCTACGAGCTTGGGGCGACGAGCAAGCCTACGAGCACGGGGCGACGGGCGGCTGACGGCTACGGGCAACGGGCAGCTAGGAACGGGCGGTTCGGGCTAGGACTAGGGGCGGAAGCGCAGGTGGTCGGGATCCTACCTAACGTGATACCATCTTAGCGTAGAAAACGTTGACTAGACTGTCGATACATGGTGATTTTGTCCAAGTGATTGTACTCTCTAAGAGTACGCACCTATCTAGCCTATAGCAACATATGAATATATGTTTGATAGAGTGTTGTGGTAAATTCGTGCTTAAGCATTTCTGTAAGTTCCGATAGATATTATCCAGTTATACTGTAGTTAGCATCCATAGAATGATGTCAGCAAATTGCGCTCGTCTGGATGATTATGACAGCTGGCCGTTTCAAGTCACGCGAACAGTCGCGCCCCTTTCAGTAGCGATTAGAGCGCATAGCGCAAATATCCTTGAACAAGTACATTACCGAACAGGTACTTCTAGCAAGTATAAAAGTAGCTTGTTTCTCTTTTATTATCAAATTGTTCTTCAGTAAATTCTGGTCAACTCTTACAATTTCTAAGACTTTCGTTGTCTTATTAGTCTACCATTCCAGCAAAGATCCTTGCTCAAGTCTTGAAGTATCACAAGGCTGTAACACTGATTCTGGTGTTACAACTTATTAATACTGGCTGTTACTGGAGGTACTTCTAGTATTATTTTCTACTTCAAGTACTTGTGTCTTCGGATTCTATCTTTAGTCTCCTGCACCATTTTACAAATTCTTACACTGCATAGGGCTCTATACATGAGACGCCCAACCCGACTATGGTAGAGGGCTTTCTCTTGTGAAGTTACCTAATTTACCTTAGATGAAGTCTCGCTGAAAAGCCTCCCCTCGCTGCCAATTGTGTGCGAAGGGCTGGGGCGGCAATTCACACTCCCAAGAGATTGTTGGGTGAACTTCGTTGGGTTGTACTCTCTAAGAACATACACGTATTCTAGCCTATAACTTCTATATGCAGAATGTATGTATAAGTTGACAATGGACACACTAGCCCGCTACTTAGCAAGCCCTCCCTCCCTCCCTCCCCTCCCTCCCTCCTTCCCCTCCCTCCTCCCCTCCCTCCCTCCCTCCCCTCCCTCCCTCCCTCCCTCCCCTCCCTCCCTCCCTCCCAGCAAGTTGACACCAGTAGGCACTTGTAAAATCACGTCAAAGTCACCAAGTTGACAACAGCAGGCACGTATAAAATCACATCAAAATCTCCACACATACTAAGTCGACCAATTTCCCATAGATCCCCACCCCCGTGAGATGCAGATTTGGGTACACCGACATAAAATCAACCATCCCTCCTCTGCTCGTCATGAAACAAGGAATACCACCCCATGGTCGTTATGTTCCCATCGCGCTCGTGCCTTCATCTAAAACCAAAAATTGTTTATTTCCCCCAATACAGCTCTTTGAACCACTTGCGGACAGGATTGTCGGGAGCTGCGAAGGATAAGGGAGGAAGCGGACACAAAAGTGGTAGTTAACAGAGTGTCATATGTGATGTGGGCCAAGAAGTGATTTCATGTGGGCCAAGTGATTTGATGTACGCAAAGCAGTGATTTTATGTGGGCCAAGCAGTGATTTGATGTGGGCCAAAGCAGAATGTAGTGAGATCTGACGTGATGTGATGTGATTCGACGTGATGTGATGTGATGTGATGTGATGTGATGTGATGTGATGTGATGTGATGTGATGTGATGTGATGTGATGTGATGTGATGTGATGTGATGTGATGTGATGTGACGTGATGTGATGTGATAAGATCGGACGTGGTGTGATGTGATGTGATGTGATGTGATGTGATGTGATGTGTGTGGTTCTCGTGATCTGTGGCCAGCACAACGGTGTACCATCTGTTCGATTGCACCAGGCGATTCGTCCGTCTTCTTGTTGCATCTGTATTGGTCCTCGCTCCGTAAGTCCCTGCACGAGGATTTGCCATTGCTCAAGATGTCCTTGCAGAGATAGAGCCCTGCAGCCCACTCGAAAGCAATACCAAGTAGGGGAGGTGGATTGGCAGTAGTACTAGTGGAGCCAGCAGCAAGGAAGCTATCATATATGATCAGCATTCGGAATGACGGACGTCGCTCAGAGAAATTTTATTTGACATCATCTTATCATCTTACTATGGCAGGGGAATGGGGTGTACTTACCATCTTTTGTATACACAGGCCTGATAGCCACTGCACGGGAAGCATACGTCCCAAAATTCCCAAGTCCATCCACGGACTCCCTACTCCATCAGTAGACCCTCGCTATAAACTGGCTATATTTTGGCCATTTATAGAGTAGAAATACTGTAGTTGTTGGTATAGCAATTCCACACCCACAGCCGAGATGGGTTACGGACCCCGTGGCTACACCCTCCCTACAACCTACCACCACATTGTCGCCACACTATAGGCAAAACCTCCCCACTCCCTCCGCAGCGAGCCTGTACCCAAGTCTGGTCCACAAAGTGTCCAGACCGCTGCCACGTAGGATTTCGAGATTGAATGCCTATACAGTGGGGAGTACATTGCAGCCCGATTTTGATCGATATAATCGTGGTACATTTATCGTTAAAAAAGTGCAATAATAATTTATAATCCTGACACAATTACATTTGAAGATAAACGGTGCAAAAAGCACCATGCAACCGTCGAGCATCCTAAGCAGAAAACACCAGCACCATAACAAAGACAAAATCGGTCCCAGTACAAATAGACAATCGATGCCGCCCAGAACCGTCAGTCATGCTGCCACGGGTGAGCATTGCAAGCAACAGAGGGGTGTCAATATGAAAACCCCTGGCCAGCGCTAATCTGGAAAGAAAGAAAAAAGAAGAAAAAAAATACAAGCATGACAAGCAGACATACAGAAGAGAATGAACTTGGAAAGCAAAAGATAGCGTACCCCGACAAGAAACGAGTGATGATAGGCAAGGAGGGAGTTCCCCACAGACAACAAAAACATGGAGGAAATGGGAGGCGGGCATGAGCAGGGCGCATACCATTCCTCAGCGCATTCGCACCTGATATACGGCTCCTTCTCACGACTCCAAGAAATTGAACCCATACTTTGAATTCTCCGAGAACACGCAGGTCTGTTCGTCGTCTACACGCAAGGTAAAGGCAATATACCATAGGCGAAACCGGAGGCGAAAACGAAGGCGATTAGGGAACGGGCAACGGACTGCGAAAGCGAAGGAAAACTCAATGGCGGAAACGTAGACAAAATGAAAGGCAATTGCAACGACGAGGCGGAATATTTAACGGAAATTGAGAAGTCAGATCGATAAGCTAAAGCAGTAAGGATACCAACAGATCTGATGAGAATTCAGAAATCAGAAGCATACGAAACCTGAAAGGTGCCGAGAATTGTGACAGCGACAGCCGTGTCAACCCCAACACCTGTTCCATCCTAACCAAATGCAAGCATCACGCGGAAGATGAAAACATAAAACGGAGAATGAATAACTGAAAGGGAGAATAACGCAACACTAGGGATGCTGACGATGGAACATGAAGGAAGGAAATTAGCAAATAAGTAAGAGAATAATGAAATGACATCAAGTCCTAGAAAAGATTCAGCTAGAGGTACACAAGGTATGGAGACGAGCTAGGGACCAAGAAACGCGGCTGGAAGTTGGAAGAGAAACCAATACTTGAACCCTAGTGAGAAGAGCCGAAATTGGAAGTTTGTGTGGACGCAAGTTTAAGTACTTGTTTTTACGAATGTGATTAATGTCATGTCAAGCGTAGCACAGTTGTGTGGAGAAAAGTCGCTTCCGGTAAGGTCGGCTGTTGGACATTTGTCGATAGCTGGTGCGGCGTTTTGCAGAATACTTGTCGGTGTCAACTTAGGGAGAGATCGAAGTCCCTTTCCATCTGGGAGTCAGATTCTGACACTAGGTGAAATTGAGAGGCAGGCTCGGCGATGGCTGTCTTAGAAGCTCGACGTTTCCCGACACGCAAGCTTGCATGAATTAGAACGCGCCCTCAGTTTAATCATCTCATAAACAGTTATCTAATATAGGTTTTTGTTATATCGTATCCTATTGGCACATTTTCCCTTTAAAATAGGTTTTGAAGAAGTGATTTATTTTTGGACCACCTATTTGTGTATTTCGAAAAACATGCACAATGTTTGGTTAGGGTTATCTGTTGTGGCAATTGTGTCTCATGCTTTTGTAACAATCGGTGTTACTATGTGCAACCATCAACATTCGGGTTTTTCGTCTTGCTCGCTATTCGCCGGTTTCGCCGCTGTGTTGTCAGTGTCATTCTGCCCAATGGGGTGGGGTACGTTGCCTGCGCTTGTCATATGGCGCCAATTTTCCGCTGCCTGTTTTGTCCGTGTGTGTCGGGGCTGAACGGTTGTTTTGTCGCTTGCGCACTGTTCTGCGGTTTGTTTACATTGTAGGCGCTTCGTCACTTCTGCATTTGACTCCATGGAGATGCGACAGGATGGCGAGGCTTTCTCGAGGCTGCCGATAGGTTGTTAGTGTGGTTTCGGTATACACGCTCGCCCTACTCCACTCCCGCATGCGCTGTAGGCACACCCTCGGCTAGCGGATGGAGTACCTACAGTGTGGCCAGTCCCAAACCACTTTGTGGCTTGGTACTGTTTCCCGATAATCTTGACGGGTACGCGAAGGGGGCATTTGCGAATTTTGGGATGTATGACGAGAGGGCAACAGCAACGGCGAGCAGGAGAACGAGAGCCTTATACTGTATGAACCAAGACGCGCCATTAGTAGTTGCTAGCAAGCTTCGAGAGGGAGGCGCTGAAACAAGTAAGACTGATAGTTGTGTGAATGAACGAGGAGGGATGCTAGGGAGCATTTATAGGGCTGAATCGCAGCTGCTGGGGTGTGTGGTCGCGCTTCTTGAGGGAATACTAATCTCGAATTATTGTTGTGGGACGCGGTGCAGTCGAATAAAGAATGGTCGTGGGTGCTCTGCTTTAATTATAACAATCGGTTTCTATACAATGCGATTGGATTCCCAACGGTTTAGCGCCACACCAAGGTCGCAAACATATTTCGATTGTGGGAAACTATGCGAACTGACGTCAAGCAAACTTTGAGTCAGAGTAAAACCAAGTTTGACCGCAGGTGCATCATTCGCAAAGCCACGTTTGTGCGAGGAACGTGCAAGGCCGTCGAAGGTCCATTGAGCCTCAATGCAATCTTTATGGCGCTCAGCTAGATGACAGTTCCATCCAGGAACGCGTCCATAGTGACGCAGGTTTCCCTATGGTTGGGCGAAATGGTCACGCAACCCAAAATGTTCGCTCCTTCTCGCCACTATGTGGAGCATCCAATGAGAATCTGCTTGGCGTCAGGTGTTTTTATCACGACGCTTTGGCCCGAACCATAGGTACTTCTGGACCAATAGCAGGTCTCGTCGCAAGGTCTGGATTTCTCGTTCGGTTGGACATTCGGCAGCTGTGAATACACTGCTGAACATGGAAGTTATGGAAATTGGGGTTGACAGGTTGTTGTTAATGACGGGCCTGCTAAATGGGGTATGAAAGTGATGGGCCAACTATAACCATCTGACCAATGAGAGCATTGCGACACTCCAGCGCCAGCCAACCATCTAGCTTCGTGGGTGCCTCCAGAGACAGGGTAGGGCGTAAACTTTTTTATGCTTGCACCGTCTGCTAAGGCAATAGTCTCCAGAGAAACGAACGCGTAGTTCATGTTGCCCAGAAAAAACGCCCGTGAAAAACATGTGCATTACGGAACAAGGTTGACCTTCAGATACACTGTCTACGACCCATCAATCCAGTCCCTGGCTTTGATAGCATTGCTCGTCACGCATTTACTGACAGCTCAACTCAAGACTCGTAGCCTTTGTCTTGATTGTTCCCTCAACACCTTGTACTTGTCACCGCCCTTGTCTTTGCGCATTTCGTACTAGCACTCCTCCCAGTTTCACGCAACACATGTTGAATTTTTTTAAGTACCGTGCCAACTCTTCGTCTTAGCGTTGCTGTTCAGCATGCTGGACAAATGCGTGCTGTCTGATGCTGAGTGTCCTCTGTACGCTGTGCTACCCACTCAGCTTAAAGCTTCTCTTTGTGCGTCCGGGGTTAAGGCTGTATACAACGAGCCGTCGCCTTATTGGATAACCTTCCTGTGCATCTGAAGCGCGTATTCAAAACAGGTATGTCACAATGGTCAAGTGTAAGTGTTTTTTGTCATCCTACTTTTCCGAACCCGTTAGTCATCTGCGTATTGCCTAATCGTCTATCTTCCTGACCCCAAGCAGAAGTATACAATTGTTCGTTGTGTGGATTCGTCTAGCTGCACTGCATTCAGACGCGTCCTTGAGGAATGGTGAGTTTGTCCTTGTGGTTGTACGATTCCTTTTACCCCATGCCCTGCTGCTATCTCTCTAATCCTTGCTTTTCAGAGGTCCAGTGTTGTGCCATACAGAGACTATTTTGTGGGCCTAAGTGTAAGCTTCCAAATGTTCAGCCTTAGAATTATTTTTCTGCTAACCTCTTTCACACTAATACCAACTCGATGCAGGTTTGCAGCAGCAAGATCAGTAGAAATGTTACCTAGACATGTTTCTGTACCATTACTAGTTATGAGGTAAATTTTGGCAGGCGTTGTTTACAAACTCATGTTTGGGATGTATACGAATAAAATGGTGTTGTTCGTAGCTCTTCACGTCTGAGAAATAGTTGGCTGGTCGAATTGAAAGTAAATGCCTTTTGGATGCGAAATTTTATAGCAACATTTGTATATGCCCTACAGCTTTTATTCGGTGTAGTGTTATCGTGCTATTCCCTTGAGGAGGTTGACCAAAACGCGGATGCGACTCGGATTGATGTGTCATGTTGGTTTGGTGTTTGTTTCATGCGGGACTCTACGATGTTTCGCGCACGTCACCAACCGAGGGTCACCTGCGGGTGACAACAAATGGAGTTTTGGCCGGGGAATACACACGGGACTGGTGCCCTATGACACGAGGGTGACCCACGTGAGGGATACCCCTCGGATACCTGTGCCCATCATGTGGGTTGAATTTTGCGGGGGTCATTTTCGGAAGTTCGTAAGGGCGTGTCCAGCGAGAACGTTTTGGGCTCACTTTATAGGGTTGAATGCGGTGCTCAATGGTCCCATGCGGTGAAGCGCGAAAACCGCTCCCGACCAAAGTGTATCATACAGAATCGTGATCCGTGAACGCAGGCGTACTCAATTCTGGGAGATTCGCCAAGGCTAGCGCGTCTCGGACCAAGGGACAAACGGAGCTTCCGAAAGTTACGAACTGTCCAAACGGTAAGGTGAGTTGAAAAATCGTGTGGAACAGTGTTGGCGGAAATTAGAACACATACTGTTCGAACGCTATGTTCCCGGCCCTTCGTGGCTACTCTGGCCCGCCTCCAAGCACAGGACGAGCGGGGACGGGAGAGAAAGGCAGTAGATCCGACCCTGGTTTGACTGGTGACTGCTCGTATGCGCTGCTACTACCGCTGGGCTGTGCATTACCTGTCGAGGCATGTTTTTGTGCCACACCGAGAACAACACTCAGGGCGTTTCCAGCGCGTTCCTAGGAACTTCCGTGTCTCTTCGGACGCGCTCGAAAAGTGCATGTTCTTAGCGGACGCCCTCGAAGCGTGCCAGCAGTCGTTTAGCGCACATTTTGAAAGCGTCTGGAAATCATGCCCGAAATGAACTCCCGCCAGAAACGACAAATCCTGGCTGGCAAAAAGTAAACACACGAATTTGTCATTTCGGGTAGATTCGTCAATGCCGTAGCAAAAACAGCAGGCAAAGGACAGGACTTTAGATTCTTCCAACCAACAGGCAGAAACGAAATTCGGTACGACCACGATTCGCTCGTGGAAATAGTGGGGCACAGCTCTGCGAGCTCGTTTTGAGCACTCATCCGCCTCAGACGACGCTCGCATGAAGCCGCGCAACTGGCGGCAGGTGACTACTGTTCTAGATTACACTGCGTTATTCTCGGCACTTGCGGACCAAGTGGGCAACCTCAGCGAAGCGGAAAGGCGGGACCGATACATCAGCGGGCTGCATTTTGATATTCAATACGAGTTGCAGCGGTCCCGGCCCAAGACGTTCGATGAAGCTGTCCAGCTGGCGTTCGCAGACGATGCACTGCAGCATTGGGAGAGAAAGAACAACACGGATGTTGGTCGTTTTCGTAGACAGTCTCCCCGCCCCACGATGATTGGCGTGTCTGCACCCAATGAAATGTTTCACGAGCTATGTTATAGATGTGACAACCCAGGTCACCGAGCTAAGTACTGCCCAACGGCGCCCAAGAAGACAAGGAGAAGTCGGGAAATGGGAAAATTTAGTAGCTGACGGGCCCCCTACTGACGAGGCTTTATCACCCAAACGTCAACGTTCCCACCAAGTTGTGGTACCGATACATACTATCGACCGCATTCGGACGAATCACGGGAGCGAACCTGAAGATCACCCTGTGCTTGTCGAAGGCAAGGTGAATGGTAAAAATATAAAGTTATTTGTGGTTGGCGGGGCTAGTCACAGCTTGATCCACGTGATAACTGTGAAGCAGTTGAAGCTGGCATTCGAGAAGTACTTACTCGAAATTGACGCGCGACTGATGGACAGGACGCCACTTACGATTCGGGAATGAGCGCGCATGGTGCAGATGAATTGTGGCGACGATTTCGGATTCAGCATGCCCATGCTGACAACGACGCTGGACGGCTGCGACATCCTTCTCGGGCGTGATTGGCTGCGAAAATACAATCCGCGGATCGATCGGACAACCGGCGAATGTAGCGTGATCTATGCGAACGGGTGGCGCGTACTTCAGTACTGGCGCGGGCGGGATCCGGTGTCGACACGTGTCAACGCCATCACTCTCCAACGAGCAGTGAAACGAGGAGCTGATTTATACGCCGTCCATGTGGCCGAAGCGATGGTCGACGACACGCCTAAGAACATTGACACACTTTGTGCCATTGTCCCTGCCAAGCTCGCTGCGCTGATTCGACAGTACCCGGATATTTTTCCGGATGACCAGCCTGCCGGAATGCCACCTGAGCGCCCCAAAGACCATAAAATTGACCTGGAACCTGGCGCGCAACCAACCGTTAGGACCTAGTGGCGGCTGACTCAGCCTGAACTTACGGATTTGCGGAGCCAGCTGGATTACCTACTGGAGAAAGGGTTCATTCGACCTAGCACGTCCCCGTTCGCAGCACCCATTCTGTTCACGCAAAAAAAAAAAACAGAGGGCTACAAATGTGCATTGATTATCGAGCGCAGGATCGGCGAACCATCAAATCTCATTACCCAATCCCATGCGCGGACGATCTCCTCGACCAACTTCGCGGGGCTCGCTTCTTCTCCAAGATTGACCTGCAAGGTGGTTATCATCAAATCCAAGTTTGCCACAAGACGGCGTCCCAAACCCGCTACGGCAGCTACGAGTATACGGTGATGCCTTTTGGCCTCACGAACGCGCCCTCCATATTCCAACTGACTGTGAATGGCGTATTCCACGATCTCCTTGACTAGTGTGTCATCTTCTATCTGGATGACATTCTGATCTTCAGCCAGACCCGAGAACATCACCACAAGGACCTCAACCAGGTTTTTCAACGGCTGCAGCAGAAAGGACTCATCACCAAGGGCTCTAAGTGCGAGTTCCTAAAATTCCAACTGGGCTTTTTGGGACACGTTGTCAGAGTGGTCGACATTAAAATCGACCCGAAAAAGATCACCACCATGCGCGACTGGAAGCCGCCTTCGAGTTTACAGGAGCTGCAAAGTTTTCTTGGGCTCGTTAATAACGTCTGACGGTTTATCCCCAATATGGTAGGGGTAACGGGACCTTAACCGATCTGCTGCGGAAGGGCACTTCGTTCGATTGGGGGGAGAGACAGCAAAATATTTTTGACGAACTCTGACGGGATCTGACGCGTTCAAAGTGTGGCGCTGCGATCTGACGGGAGCCGACGCGACAGTACGAAGAGAGCACAAATCCCTACAGTACCTTCGCGCGCAGACGAACCTCAACCTACGATAGATTCGCGGGCTGAACTTTCTCGAGAGCATCTTCCACTACACCATCACGTACAAACGTGGGGCGAATAACATCGCCGACGCACTGACACGACCGTCCGCCTACTCGCCTCCGTCATCACTGCAAAATCCAACCCACTGCTCACCGGCCTATTTACCCACGAATACAGCACCAACCCCTTTTTCACCCGCAACCTCCACCAGCAGCCATCTCGGCTAAGGGAATATATTTCCTAAAAACAGGTATTGACCGCAACTAGGTTCCCGCTTACAGACTCCTTCGCGAATTACTCATTGAAGAAGTCCATGATTCTAACCTCTTCGGTCATATAGGGGTTAATAAAACCCAAAAATTACTTCACCGATATTATTACTGGCCAGATTCGACGTCTGATGTGAAGAGATACGTTTCGGCATGCCCGACCTACCAGCGCATGAAGTCCTCGCAACAGCGGCCAGCTGGACTGCTGCAACTGCTCGAGCCACCCCAAAATCCGTGGCAACAAGTGACGATGGACTTCGTCACGGGACTTCCAGCCGGCTCAAGTGGCAACGACGCCGTCCTCGTTGTCGTCAATCACCTGACGAAAATGGCACATTTTGCACCCTGTCATACAACAATCACAAACGAAGAAACTGCCAAGCTCTTCATCTCCTCTGTTGTTCGTCTGCACGGCCGACTGTCGGCGATCATCAGCGACTGCGACCCCAAGTTCAAGTCCAAGTTCTGGCAAGAGACATGGGAACAGTACAGCACCCGCCTGCAATTCTCGTCCGCCTACCACCCACAAACCGACGGTCAGACCGAGCGCACCAATCAGACCATGGAGATGCTGATACGCACCAACCGCCCCGATCCGGCTCGGTGGGAAAAATTCCCGCCCATGCTCGAATTTTCCTACAACAACGCTCCATCTGCAACAACTAATCACTCGCCGTTCTTCCTCAACTACGGGATGGATCCCACCGTACCAACGACAACTAACATCGACAACCCCGTGCCCCGTTCCCAGCAGTTTGTTAACGACTTACACACCACCCGGGAGAAAGCAATCGAATCTATTTGAAAATCCAACACAACAGCCCAACGCTACACTGACATTTATCGTCGACATATTACGATGGCTGTTGGGTAATTATTCCTTCTCTATACGAAGAACCTCCGCGTGCCCCTGCCATCCAAACTCAGCCCAAGATTCTGTGGGCCTTTCCGCATCCTCAAAATGGTGACAAATATTATGGCGAAACTATTACTCCCGGACGACTGACGCATTTATGACTCATTCCACGTCATCCTTCTTCGTCCCTATGTTGCCTGCACGTCCGCAGTCGCACGACCGATGGTCGTCCCCGGTGTCCACCCGATGGCCAAACCGACCCTTGAGCCGTTCTGGCTTTTGAGTCACCGCATCTGCCTTGACACCACAGGCCACCACGTGGATTTTCTTGTCCGCTGGGCCGACCGTACAAGCGAAGTCGACACGTGGGTCACTTCCGACTCGCTTTAGGAACACTCGATGCTCAAATCTTATTTGACCCGAAAAGGCGTTCCTGGTATTGACCACCTTCCATAGGAGGGGGGGTAGTGTAAGGAATTTTATTCCTTACCGGGTTGTACTGCAATCGCGTACACCCGAACTCTTGGAAGACCACGCTCGGTCCGATCCCGACGCAACCTTGAGGCTGGCTCGCATAACCTCTGACCCTTTCAACCACGCCTATACCCAACCTAGCCCTCCGAGCTCGTCGCCTAGCTAGAGCTCTCGCTATATAATGCTAGGCTCCCACTCTTGTACTCGTCATTATTATTCTGCACACTCTCAGTTACTATTCATAACAATGAGCCTCACGACATCTACATTCCCTGTAACATTTTTCGAACGTGTACAGGAGACGTAAGAATTGCGTATTAGGGCAAAAAGAACGCACTGGACACTAAGGCTGATTTGCAGGTTTGGGCGGAATGAATACGCAACCGGGCTTACTACGGGATGAATACGCATTGGAAACCGCAATGTACTAAAAAGCTCTCACCAGATGAACCACCCCGGCTTGTTTGACTTGACGGCGGTTCTTGCTGCCGAACCTCGAGTCATCCATAGCCTGACCTGAATGCTTCAGGCTAAGGGCGTGTGACCTCGGCAGTGGGGGCCGAAATTCGCACGATTTCGAATTCCGAAGGTGTGCGAACAACGAAATCTGTTGTTCGCACATTTGTGCGAATTTCGGCTGTGGCAAGCGCCAAAACCATGGATCTGAGGCCCCACTTCGAATCCTTGAAATTCGAGTCGTTACGAAGTGTGATGAACCACACAAATACGTCGCCAATCACGTAACCCAACCATTCCTGCCCCGAGCCTCCAACTCCCCTCCCAAGCCTTTCTTGTCCATGGTGTAGAAATCGGCTTGTGGGCTCTATCGCTGCGGGAAGTAGGCTTGGTGTGGGCGGGCCGTCCGCTCGGGCAAAATCTGGTCACCCGTTGCGCCAGTTTGCCCTCGCGCATTTTCGCCAGACGCCAGATTGGCGCGAGGTTGTTCCGTTCGCACACGAAGGGCCTGCCCTTCGAATGGGGGTGTTTGCACCCCTTTTTTATGCCAATCACGGTGGCTTTGCGAGGTAATTTTGGCGAAAACCGAGAAAGCTCTGCCAACATTCGCGACACTTGTAACACGTTACAGTGTTCGAACTTTTCCAATGTTCGGACATGGAGTTCACACACCCTTAGATGGGGCCTTTGAGGTTGGCATGGGATGCAGTAAAATTACACTACTACATGAAGACGAAATCGCTAAGGCAAGAGCTTTAGGGAGACACACTTATTCTTCAACCAAGATGCTCAGCGTTGGCCTCGAAATTCATTATGAGGAAGCAGACCATAAAGGGCTGGTCTAATTACACCAAACATGACAGCGTAAATCAGGTCCCGGATTTTCAAAAATACAGTACCATTATTTGGTGTATTCGCGCATCAGTTAGGTCAATTACGCTTTGGCAAACTAGCAACAATTGCACATGCCACCCACCAGTACCAGTGCAACAACAATGTCGGAGCCCTCACATAAGACCTTTAGCAACTGCGGAGACACAGATGTGCAAGTAGCAGCGCAGGATGGTCCCTGGAGATACAAGCAATGGCAATGGTTCAAGAACATAGGAAATCATCAATGCAATCTGTAAATAATTAGGGGGGAAGGGACTCCCTACTTCCATGGAAGTATGGGAGATAATGCAGGTAGATAAAAGCAAAGAGGTAATAATGGAAGGACAATACAGGAAATCATCAAGTGCAATTGACAGAGAACTAGTTGAAAATGCAGGCCCTTCCTGCAAAGAAAGGGCGAACGACAGGGCAAGTAGGAATGGCAACTGTGTTAGAATAGCGAAGTGAGTGCTAGCAAGGCATACAGGTGGCATATAAGGATTTGCTATTGTACTCTCCAAGTGCACCTACCCATCTAGCCTATAACAATACATACAACACATATGCACCCCCTAGGCTAGATAAGGGGCAGCGCCTAGTAAAAGACACGCAACTCAGGGCAGCACTACTAGTCCAACCTCTGAGGCAGGGGTCCGAAGACCAATCGGCAAGAGGACTAACTCAACAAGAGTAACTCAAGGCGGCACTACTAATCTAGCCTCTGAGACAAGAGTCACAAGGCCAGTCAGCAAGTGTAGACAGACAGAATAATAAGTACACAAGTCAGGGTTTTAGCAAGTGAGAGGCTACTCAAACCACACCAAGCTGTAAACAGTGCCTCTAATGATCTTTAGGTGTAAGTGCCTTGGTCAAGATATCAGCTGCGTTGGCACCGGAGGCCAAGTGTAAAGCGCGTGTCTGGTCGCGTTGCTGTAGCTCGCGCATGAGGAAGTACCGTAGCTGGATGTGCTTCACCCTATCTCTAGTCGACCCTCCTAGGCTTAGAGTACGGGACCAAGGCAGAGCTAGGCCGCTCACCCAAGTCAGTGAGCAAGAACACTAGCCAGCGGAGCTCCTGTGCGGCCATGGCACCAGCATAGATCTCAGCCTAACACCTGGACTGTGCGACAAGTGATGAGTAGGTCTCCACGAGATAGCGCCTGCACCAAGGCTGAAGCACTAGCCCTGAGAGGACCTGAGCGTCTCAACGTCTTCCGCTCACGAAGCATCTGTATGTCCTCTGAGAACCCCGGGGCCGCGTCCTCACAGCACTAGCCCCAAGCCTGATGTACTCGCCAGTTATCGCAACACCCTCTTGGCAGCCAACCAGTGCTAAGGTCGGTGTCGGCCAGTCACAACAAAGCGTGCGAGGATACTTTGAGGGTATGCGAGGTCTGGGCGAAAGCAATTCATCAGGTACATGAGGCCGCCTACGAGATCTGCGAACTGACCATTAGGCTCGGCCGGCTCGTCGGGGGACAGGAGCCGAAAGCTTGTGATGGACATGCAAAGGGTGGGCTGTGCTAAGGAGAAATAAAGGCCAAACCTGTGAAAGACCTGGCGCACCAAGTGTGACTGTGAGAGAGTAATGGTGCACACTGCTCTGTCCCTGGAGATCTGCAACCTGAGGTAGCGGCGCAGCTCTCCTAGGTCAGTGCAGGTGTGTCTCCTCAGTAGATCGGCCTTCACGGAGGCCTCAGGGGCTAGCAGCATGGAGCAGAGATGAGGAGCGGCCTTCGCGAGGAAAGCTAGCTCGTACTGCCTGTCCTCTAGGACATCACAGCCAAGGGCAGGTGCACCCCCGGCGGACGTAGGACGGGCAGGGTCCGAAACCAGAGCAGTGGTGTAGTCAAGGCGGCGGGTAGAGGCAAACTTAGTGACAGCAGCGACAAGAGCCGAGAGGCTGGAGACAGGAACGCACGGGTCAGTAACAAGAGAGGCTAGGACACGAGGAACAAGAGGGTGAGCAATGTGGAGGAGGTCAGAGAGAGGGAGTGAGGAGACAGTGATGGAATACTGAGGAGGCGACAAGAGAAGAGGAGGGGGAGGAGCACGAGACGCGTGAGAACAGAGAAACATAGGCGACGGAGCGCGGTGAAGAGTGGTGGAGAGTGGTATAGTGCATTGTAGGGTGGTGGAGTGCGGTGGAGTGCGGTGGAGAGCACGGCTGACGAGGACGCTGGCGTAGTAGAGGAACCAGGACCGGGGGAGCGCACGGCGTGCGGCTCGATGACGAGTGGGGGCCGGCGGCGAGTAAGAGCCGGCGCGGCGAGTAGGGGCCGGCAGTGAGCTGGGGCCGTTGCGGCGAGCAGGGGCCGCCGTGGCGAGCAGGGGCCGCCGTGGCGAGCAGGGTCCGGCGCGGCGAGCAGGGGCCGGCGCGGCGAGGAGGGGCTGGGCGTGGCGGCGAGCTGGGGCCGAGCGCGGCGGCGAGCTGGGCCGGCGCGGCGGCGAGCAGGGGTTCGGCGCTACCACGAGCAGGAGGCAGGCGGTTCGTTCTAAGATCGGTGTGGCGTGGCGCTCTACGGGTGGCGCGCAGCTAGTCTAGGGTAGGCTAGGGCGGAAGCATGGGTGGGTGGGACCTACCTAGCGTAATACCATGTTAGAATAGCGAAGTGAGTACTAGCAAGGCATAAGGGTTTGGTGTTGTACTCTCTCAGAGCACTCACTTATCTAGCCTATAACAATACATACAACACAAATGTATACATCCTGAATGTTAGGTACATTCCAAGTCTTTCCCGCTGAAATCCTGATTTTGAGGGTTTCGGCCTCCCAAACCCCCTAACTGATTCCGGACGTTTCCAAGGAACTCCCTAAGCAATCCGGATTGCACGAAAATTTGTCATGGCCATCCGACATGTATGGAAAGTCACCCGTGCCAGAATTGCAGCCGCCCCCCCACCACCCACTCACTGCCCCTGCCATACCTTCGCACCTATGACCAATTTTCCACGCAATCTGAAGGTGCGACCCGTGGAACTTTCTGAGATGCATAAGTGCAATCACACCCCCACAAAACACATTAGACAGGTTGTGCACTCTCCCTAACTAAGTTGTATGCATTTCTATTGCGATGGACAAGCAGAGTGTCGAACTTGGTGTGGTGGTGAGGAACAGCAGCAGCAGAAAGTGTGTAATCTGTATTCTCTTCCATTGTTTCATCCATCTATGGCCTTCCTGCTTGTACTCTAACTCCCACAGGTTCTACTTATGTGTAGGGCGCCCCAAAAAACACCCTGAATTTTGGATTGAAAGTTCGAAGTAATCATGAAACAAATAAAAAAAATATCCAAGGAATGCAAATTTTCCAGGGTATCTGGTGGCGCGAATCCGGAGACTGCCGGGTCTTCAAAAACGAAAATTAGCCCTGGTGGCAAGTCTAGGCAAGTCCAAACAAGTCTAGGCAAGTCCAGGCAAGTCTGCGCAAGTCCAAGCAAGTCCAGGCAAGTCTAGGGAACCTAGGATGGCATGTCTAGGGAGTTTGATGATGCATGGACTAGTGCTTAGGCAATGTAATGGTATGTTGTACATATGGCATGCGAGACATGGTCGAGGATTGCCTTTGAGTTGAATGAAAAGTGAATACCTAGGCAGTAGTTTGGTTTGGAGTGCATATAGTATGTGACACACGATCGAGGATGACAGAGAACACTACAATGCATGTACACAGAATACAGTGTGGCAAAGAAATATATGCGACACGTGATACAGTGTGATGTGATGTACATGACATCAACACACACACAGTGCATGTATCGCATGGTCCAAGGATGGCAGAGGCTGCATATGCCATTCCGGTAAGCTAGTGAGCTTGAGAGCCAGCGAGCCTGAGAATGCAGTGCCATCGCAGTGCCACGCAATAGATGACGTGCGGTGCCTGAGGCGGTGCACGTGTTACAGCAAAGAGCCATACAACTTCAACTTCGTGAAAGGTGTGGGAGGAAGGGAGGATGGGACCATGGAGAGAAAAAGAGGAGGGAGGATGGGAATGTAGGGATGAGTAACGGAGGAAGGTGCAGCAAAGTAAAAGGAAGGATTAAGATCAAAGCACATCCCAGGGCCACGCCCACTTCATCACCACCACCCCTACATGCAGTGCATACCATGCCACGGCAAGGTGCTAAACTTGACAATAAAGCGCCCCACACAAATTGTATCTCACCTACCCACAGCAACAACAAGCACTCACCTCGTCATAACCACCACCACCACCACCCTACCTGCAGCGCAGAGCAGACCATGCAAGGTTGAGGTGGAGGTGCGTTTGCTTGGGAAGTAGGAGAACGGTATGGCCTGCAGTAGGGAGGGAGGGTAGGAGAATAGGAGTGAGGCGAGCAGGAAGCAGAAGATGCGGTTGTAGGCGAGGAGAGGGGCATGCGGAACCACAATGGAAATTGGCCAGGGAGTCTACAGTAAGGAGGAAGGGCAGGAGAACGCGAGGTAGGCGAGAGGTAGAGGGATGCTTTGAGGAGACTGAGGGGTGACTGGAGGTGGCAGAGGCGTTCTTTGAGGAAGCAACATCAGCATCGGAATAATACAGCGGCTGTTGTGGCTATGGCAGCTGCGATTGTAGTTGTTCCGGCTGTGCTGGCTTTGGCTGTACACTTGTAGTTGGAAGTGTTGCTGCTGGGGAGTGTTCTGCTGTGGAGTGAAACAAGTTGAGCGATGCAGTTGTTGCCAGGACGGATAGGATGGGTTGATGGGGACCTGGTGGGGATATGAGGGATGAGAGAAAAGAGATGGTAGATAAATGATCGGTGATGAGAGATGGGTGATGAGACATGGGTGATGAGGGGAGTGATCAGAAATGAGAGGTGAGAGATGAAGAATGAGAGATGAGAGATGTGAGATGAGAGAAGAGAGATGAGGGATGAGAGAAGAGATGAGAGATGAGAAAGAGAGATGAGAGATGATATATTGGAGACGAGAGATGGGAAATGGGATATGAGAGGAGAGAGAAGAGAGATGGAGATGAGAGATGAGAGGAGAAATGAGAGCAGAGTGAAGAGAGAATAGAGATGAGAGATGAGAGAAGAGAGAAGAGAGAAAACGGAAGACAGATGATACTGTATATAAGAGATGAGACATGTTGGTGGAACAAAATTAATAGTGGAGTGAATTTTAGGTGCCTAAATCATGCACTCCTTTTGTCCCCACACTCCCTCTTACGACACACTCCCTCTTACCACACACTCCCTCTCACCCTACACTCCCTCCTACCACATCATCCCCCCTCTATGCTCACCAGACGTATGGATTGTCATTCATAGTTAGGGGCACTCGCTGCAGTGGAGTAGCAAAGAGGCGCCTAGGGAGAGTTGGAGAGGCAAGGAGGGGTGAGGAACCAACAAGGCGTTTTTCAACTTCATGTGAGAAATGGTGAGTTTACAGTTCGGGGGTTCACTTGCTTCAGGCCACAAGCTACATGCTAGTACATGATGCATCCTCCATGATGCATGCTACATGCTTCATGCCGCATGGACGAATGTTTTGATTGGACGTTGCTAAGGGCATGTCTTGCGTGTACATTTTGCGCTCGTATGGGGCTAGGTACATGCACAATGCAAATAATTGAGGTTGAATCGGAAAGTGTAAACACATAGGGTTGTGCCCCACAACAAAGAAAGTTGCTCCATTCGCGCGGGGACGTGCCCCACTAACCTTTTCGTTACTTGTTTGTGAGCATCGTTCGGAGCTTTTGAAACTGTGCGAACTGCTCGGATCCAATGGCCAGTTGTGGTTTTTTATGTTGTCGAACTGTTTTGGTTATGTGCAAGTAGTGTTGAAAGGGTATACCATGCACCATGCGTGTTCGTTTTGTGTGGGCTCTATCGAGCTCGCACGGTTATGAGCTTAAATATGTAGTAATTGTACACCTTACGAAGTGTAAATGAATGCGCGAGACACGCCCTAAAACCATTTTTTTTGCGCTTGCACTTTCGTCTTCGTTACAATCGGTTCTTTCAAACTTCAACTCATAGAAGCATCAGACCAGAACCTTGGGACGATCAAACAGCCCAACATTCTTGCTTGTCGATGAACTTGCCCATTCGCGTATTGCACAGCAGGTTTTACGTTTGTTCACCCCCCACCACACCGGCCAAGGCATTTCTTATTCTATCCCGTGAGTTTCACCCATGTAACCAGGTACAAAACGTATTACACTTGGAAGTATGAGACTTGGGGTTAAAAGAGGGTGATTGTCACAGGATCGAATGAGGTTTAGCTCAATGTTCTATCAATCAGTACAAGGGGCTTCTATACTTCCAGATTACATCAGGTAACCAGGTTTATCCTATCCAAAGGGAATAGACCCTTCTAGAAGATAGAATCACCCTGCGTATAGCCACGCGAGGCTATTGGCTTTAAGGGATTACGGCAGGATTACGCTAGATATAGCGTGCCAGTACATCCCGAGCCTGGTCGGTGATATAATTATAATAACAGGATAGAACAAAGGATAATGGAAAAGGAGGAATGGGAAACCAAATGAGATGAGATAAAGACCAAATGAATCAGGATAAAAAGGTGAATATAATAGAGAGGAAAAATGGAAAGGGGAAATTGGTATAATGGGGCCGTACTCTCACAGTGATGCAAGCTGGTTTACAAGTCAATGAGGCATGAGGAAGATCGCGCAAGGGTAGGTTCAAGTGCCACACGTACCGGGTTGCTACAGTGTTGAAGGTAATCATGTATTATAAATCGGGTCAACCTTTGTTGCGAGCGATGTACAATGGCGGAAACAATTGTCCGTATGTTTTGCATAAATTTGGGTTTTTAGGCTTTAAGACCACTATACATTAAAACTTAATGTTTAATGGTGGTACCATTTGGGAGGGGCACATAGTGGATGTGTTCATAGCACAAATATCCAGAATAGTACATTGGATCTAACTCATATCCCAAAATATATACAAGGGATACATATGTCGCTGTACACTTTCTCGAGCGGGTTGTATGCCGGGGCGCTTAGGTTGTGATGCGACCGGAACGGCTGATGTGGTAAGTTGGCTTTAGGGCTGGTGAAGCATGGTACTCTCGGCTTTCAGAGTTCTCTACCGTCGTAGTAATTGCATCCTTGGGCTTGAAGAAGCGAGCGAGTACTGTGCCACTGTGGACCGAAGCCAGGGAGGACTAATGCCACAAACGACTCCTCCTATGAGTTCCCTACACTTCGGATAAGTCTCTCGCGTAGCCCTCTGCAACGACTCATGCACGCCATTGCTCTTTCCCCTGCTTGCATGTGGATCGTCGTTAGTTGGGCCATGAGGCGACTCTGTGTCACGCTGTCTGGCACCTGGTAAACGCTCTTGAGGTGGCAGTAAGCCAACTTGGCAGAACTCCCATGCCCTTTGTATGTTATGATGTTCTGCTGCTCCGTTGGTGACAGGTTTCCAAGAAGGAGCATGTACGCCATCAGCGATTTATATGTGTACAACTGTTTTTCTTTCATAGTGCTGTTTGCTGGATACTTGCAGGTACCCGTGAAGAGGTTCATGATTTGGGTGCCTTCCATCATGAGCTCAAATTCAAAGCTCCAGGTATAGAAGTCCTTTCCATCGAAAGGGAACAACGTATGCATTTTCAGGATGTTGGCAAATTGCATTTGCATCTGTAGAATCTCATTCGAGTTGTTGCTTGGTGCAGATGTTGCCTCGAGCTCTCAGGCCGCACGAATTTGAAGAAGCCTCGTGACGATTGTTGAGGTGGATGTTGAACATGTTGATCATCGAGACTCTTGGGCGTCGCACCGTTATTGGCGCCGTTGTTGTTGCTGTTTGTTGACTGAGCAGATGCCAAAGTGTGCTTGTGGAGTGGCATAGGGAGAGCAATTTCACCGTGGAACTAGCGGGAGGGAAGAATAGGCCCTTAGAAGTGGTGGCGAGACTAAGGGAACACCAGCTCAGGGAATCGAGTAACAATATATCAACTGTCTATAAAAGAAGATACGAATTCATCATATTGTAATTTCTACTATGGTTTTAAATTTTATACGAACAATTTAGTTTTGTCTGAAATTCACACAAGTATCAAGATCTTTAGACAAAAAGCAAAACCCATATCTGATGGCCTGGACAAGAGATTTCTTAAAAGGGGACCTTGGCAAGCGGGGTTTCCGATAGGAAAAAATCGCGTTTCTATCATGATTTTTACGGAAATGAGATGCGCTTATAGGAGAATCCTTTTTCAAAAAGATGGTTGCGCTTGTAATGAAATAATGGATATAAACGCGCTTGCACTTTATGAGCCCAATGGGCATTTATCCGGGGGTACCATCTTGGGTTGAGTGCAGCCCAAGGTCTTTGGCAAAGACCAAGTCCTTTGTGGAGTGCTTGTAGCATAGTGGAAGTCTCAGTTGAATCATTATAAGTGAGAACTAGCAAGGGCATACAGGGCTGTCAAACATATATGTTTATGTTATTATAGGCTAGGTTGGTGCGTACTCTTAGAGAGTACAAATCCTCAGCACAAAACCACCATGTATCTCTCATTCTAGTCAATCCGTTACTTTGAGATAGTATCACGCTAGATTAGGTCCTCCACGCCCACCCACGCTTCCGCCTTAGTCAAAGACCTAGCCCTAGCCAACCGTCGCTAGCCGCCTGTCACTAGATGCCTGTTCCTAGCTGCTCGTCGCTAGCCGCCGCTGCTAGCCGCTCGCCGCTCACCGCCGATGGCCGCCTGTCGCCTCGGGCCGCCCGTAGTCGCCAGCCGCCTGTAGCCGCTGGCCGCCCGTAGCCGCTGGCTGCTGGTAGCCGCCAGCCGCCCGCAGCCCCGCACTCGCTGGCCCCTCGCTTGCTAGCCCCGCACCCGCTGGCCCCGCGCTCGCCAGCCCCGCACCCGCTGGCCCCGAGTTCGCCAGCCCCTCGCCCGCCAGCCCCCTGCTCGCTGGCCCCGCACTCGCTGGCCCCGCGCTCGCTGGCCCCGCGCTCGCCAGCTCCGCGCTCGCTGGCCCTACGCCCGCTGACCCCGTGCTCACCAGCCCCCCGCCCGCTGGCCCCGAGTTCGCCAGCCCCTTGCTCGCTAGCCCCCCGCCCGCCTGCCCCACGCTCGCTGGCCCCGCGCTCGCCAGCCCCGCGCTCGCCAGCCCCGCGCTCGCTGGCCCCGCGCTTGCTGGCCAGGCGCTTGCTGGACCCACGCTTGCCGGCCCCATTGCCCCGGCCCTGCGCTCACGCCAGCCCCAGCTCCGCTGGCCCCAGCCCGCACCGCCGCGCCGCACCGCCGAGCTGTCGTGCCGCCGAGCCGTAGAGCCGCAGTG
Organism: Closterium sp. NIES-67; assembly: GCA_027943415.1. NCBI lineage: Eukaryota > Viridiplantae > Streptophyta > Zygnematophyceae > Desmidiales > Closteriaceae > Closterium > Closterium sp. NIES-67. The sequence goes on from BQMB01002105.1 coordinate 100,551, forward strand.
CCGTCGTGTCGCCATGTCGCGAAGCCACCGAGCTGCTCTGCCGCCCCTACCCGTCAGCCTTTGCTCCCCTCTGAGCCGGCGCTCCCGTCGGCTGTCTCCATCGCTCTCCACCGCACTTCACCGCTCCCCAACGCTCTTCACTGCTCTCCAACGCTCTCCACCGCTCTCCACCGCTCTCCACTGCTCTCCACCATTCTCCACTGCTCTCCTCCTCCTCCAGCGGCGGTCAGCTGCTGCAGCCGTGATGATGGCGGACTCTGTGCTCCGCCTGGACGCGGAGGGTCGGGCGGTTGATTTTGAGGGACGGCTCATTGACCTCCACCGCCAGATTACAGGTCAGCGCCAAGACGGCTATTCCCTGGCCGTCCATGTCGACGGTAAGCTCCCATGCCCCGACGCGCCTGCTGCCCACCCTAATGCCCCCACGTCTGCTAAGTGTAAGGCCTTTGCCGCTGCTGAGCTTGTCCGCGCTATATGGGAGTCGCGCGACACAGTAGCACAACTTGCTATTAGTCACGCCCTCCCCCTGTCTGAGCATCCCCGCTTTACCGCTATAGCAAATGTGAAGGTATAATTAGATGCGGTAATTGCGCGCTATTCCACTCCCTCCTCCGTCTCTACCGGTCGCCTGATCCTCCCCATGCTATTCCTTGATCTTGCTTCCTTCCCCAAATTTGATGACCTTGCCACTCATCTCTACACACTTGAGACTAGCTACCGTGCCGCTAGCACGGAGGCACAGCTTACTGCATTCCCGCCGTCACTTTGTGCTACCCTTTACCTCATTGCCACGCGCCTTCCTGACCACCTTGCCACTGCCCGCGACCACTTCCTAAGTCAGCACACAGGTGACCTCACCCTTACCGCCTTTGTCACCGCCCTATCTGCGATAGAGACCCGCCAGCGCACTATCGCTCAGTCTAGCGGTACTGCGGCTGTCCCTATCTTCCAAGTCTGTGCTCCCTCCCAGTGCACTTACTCTGATGTTTCTGCCGATGTCGCCGAGACAGCCCCTGCTGCAAAGACCGCCGCCGCGGCCTCAGCGCAGTCGCGTCAGAGTAAGGGCCGCTACCCCAAGGGGTGGTGGGGGTGGTGGGGGTGGTGAGGGTGGCAGAGGTGGCGGAGGTGGTGGCGAGGATAGTGGTGTTGACGAGGGGACCGTGGCTGACACTCTAGTGCAGGAGCAGCAGCAGCAGCAGCAGCCACAGCCTTAGCAGCAGCAGCAGCAGTAGTGGGGACCCCCGCCGCCATGGTGGCCTGGCAGCGCTGGTGGTGAGGTGCGTGGTGGTGGGCCGCGTAGCTCGGTGTCCGGTAGAGGCTCCTATGTGGTAACCTGCCAGTACCTGCTTCAGTCCGGCCCCCGCTGCGGCACTGTCTGCGACCGTCCCGGTCTCATCGTTGCCCACTGCTACCGCCGCCTCAACGACCTCTTCCGTCTACGTTTCGGCCCCACGTCGGACTCCCTTGACTGGTACAGCCAGGTGCGTCATCGCGTGCTTGTCTTTGAGCTGGATATGGATCAAATTAGGTATGCTATGTACGTCACGTATGCACATTCCTCTAGTGTGACTGGCCCCTATTACTCTGTGTTGCCTAGTGTAGGTGTGTCCACTGTGTGTAGCCTAGGTTCTCCTGCTCCATCAGGCGTAGGACCACCTGCCTTGTTTAGCCCCGGCTCCACTCTAGCTCCACCGCCTACGAACGCTACCGCCGCGCTCTCTTTCACGCTAGACTCTGGTGCATCCATCTTCTTGTTTTGCGAATAGTGTGGCCGCAGCTTTCGCCGACCCTTCTCTGGACCGGGTCCCCTGGTGACGCGTCTGTGTTCCACGTATGGGGTTGCCTCGCTCACGTTCGTTCCTCTGGTACAGACAAGCTCACTGCCCGCACCGTCCCTTGTGTCTTCCTTGGCTTCCCTCTCGACGCGTCTAACCGGCACATTTATCACCCGCTGTCTCACCGTTTATTTCACTCTCGCGACGTCACTTTTGACGAGTCTGTCTCCTTCTACACCCACTTTCCCCTCTATTAAGGTCTCCCAATTTCCCCACCCCTGACCTTGGTCCCCACTCCCCCGGTAGCCCCCGCTCCTCTCCCTCCCAGTCCTCCCCCATCTGGTGTGTCTCACGTCACTCCCCTCCCGTCAATCGTCACAGTGGAGGAGTTGGCGAACTCAAGGGGCCCTGCCGCTACGGGTTCGCCGCTTATCTCCGCCCCGGTGTCTCCTCCTCTGCCACCGCAGCCACAGTCGCCGTTAGCGCCGCGGCAGCCATCGCCATTGCCGTTATAGCAGCCGTCGCTGCCGCAGCAGCAGCCGTCGCCGCCACGCGGGTCTGCGAGCTCTGGGGGTGTAGGCGTTGAGGAGGGTGCTGGCTCTGGGGGTGCTAGTCCTGGGGGTACCTTTGTGGCTTGTCCCGGCAATCCTGGGGGTGGCACCGGTGCTGGAGAGGGTCCTCGTTTTGAGGGTGCAGGTTCTGCGGGTGCTAGTCCTGGGGGTACTGTTGTGGCTTGTCCCAGCGGTCCTGGGGGTGGCACCGGTGCTGGAGCGGGGTCTCGTTCTGAGGGTGTTGGCGTGGAGCATTCCAGAGGTAGCCGTGGTGCAGCTGGAGGTTCTAGGGTTGGCCAGGAGCAGCGGCATCAGCAGTCGCCGCCGGTGTCCGCCCTTTGCCTCCTTGGTCTTCCCTCCCCTGACCACCCGCCTGCGCCTCCCCCGCCTGTCTATAGCCCTGTGTTTCCTCCGCCATACTTGTCTTTGGCTTGTTTCCCCCCTCGTTCTCCTCCTGTTTCTCCACCCTTGTCTCTTGACCCAACCCCCCCCCCTCCCGCTGGTGGTTTCACCATGCCTCTCGTGCTCGTCCTGTCTCTCAAGTTTAGCGTTCTCACCCTATGTGGCTTCGTTCCCACGCTTTACGTCCTCCCCTCCTCTCATCGCCTTCTCCGTCGTCGCTTGCTGTTGCTCCGCCTCCTCTGTCTCACGTCCTTCGTACCGCTAGTCCTCTTGTTCCTCCTATCCTTGCCTCCCTCGTTACTGACCCGTCCGTTCCTGAATCCTCTCTTGACGCTCTTGTCGCTGCAATCGCGAACTTTGCCTCTACCCGCCGCCTTGACTACATCACCGCTCTGGTATCTGACCGTGCCGGTCCTCCGTTCGTTGTGTGTTCTCCTCCCCTTGGCAGTGACATCCTAGAGGACATGCAGTACGAGCTTGCTTTCCTGTCCGAGGCCGCTCCTCATCTCTGCTCCATGCTGCTAGTCCCTGAGGGTGACCCAGAGGCCCTTGACATCTCGACCCTTCGCACTTACGCTGAGGTGACCTCGGGACCCTGGGCCTCTCAGTGGATAGCTGCCATGGATGCGGAGATGGAAACTTGGAGATCCACCGGCACCTACGTCGGCGCAGTTCCCCCACTTTGGGTGAACGTAGTCGATGGCCGGTGGCTCTTCATGGTGAAGCGCCCTCCTGGAGAGCCGCTGGTGTTCAAGGCATGCTACGTTGCTAGAGGCTTCAATCAGCTCGAGGGTGTTGACTTCGCCCTGACCCCAAAGAGGACCACTCTTTGCACGCTGCTACACGTAGCAGCACAGCGTGACCAAGAGCTGCACTCCCTCGACTTCTTTACATCGTTTCTCCAGGGCAATCTGCACGATCATGTCTACCTGCGCCGCCCGCCAGGCTTCATTGGCACCTTCGCCCCTAGGACCGAGTGGCTCCTCTGGTGTCCGGTTTATGGCCTGCGAGTGGCACGACACGCTGTGTGCTATGTTAGCGACCTGCAGTTCTTCCTACCGTCTCCAGACCCTTCGCTCTTCGTTCGTTCAGGCCAGACCCCGTTCTACATCCTTGTCTACGTAGACGACCTGGTCTTCGCTACTACGGATAGAAATGTACTAGCCTCCGTGAAGGCTGAGCTGCTGAGGAGACACACCTGCACTGACCTAGGAGAGCTGCACCGCTACCTTGGCCTGCAGATCTTCCGGGCCACAGCAACGCGCACCATCACTCTTACACAGTCACACTTGGTGCGCCACGTCCTTCAGAGGTTCGGTCTTTAGTTCTCCTCTACACAGCCCACACCTCTGCCAGTAGTTCACAGGCTCTCGGCTCCAGTCCCTGAGAAGTCAGTAGAGCCTAGTGGTCCGTACGCAAAGCTGGTGGGTTGCCTCATGTACTTGATGACTTGCACTCGTCCGGATCGCGCATACCCTCTCAGCATCCTGGTTCGCTTTATGGCCACAAGCAGACATCGACCACAGCACTGGTCGGCCGCTAAGAGGGTTTTGAGATATCTAGCAAGTACATCGGGCATGGGGTTAGTGCTAGGAGGACGCAGGCCAGTGGTCCTTACAGGTCACACAGACGCTTCATGGGCAGACGACGCTGAGACGCTCAGGTCCTCTCAGGGCTACTGCTTTAGCCTTGGTGGAGGTGCCATCTCGTGGAGGTCCACCCGCTCGTCGTCTGTTGCACAGTCTAGATGTGAGGCTGAAATCTACGCCGGTGCCATGGGAGCACAAGAGCTCCGTTGGCTGACTTTCTTGCTCACAGACTTAGGTGAGCGGTCTAGCTCTGCCCCGGTCCTTTATGTTGACAACAGGGCCATGCTCCTCCTGTGTCAGGAGCCTCGACTACAGGGCAGAGCGAAGCACATCCAACTGCGGTACTTCCTCCTGCGCGAGCTACAGCAGCGCTGCCAAGCACGCGTAGTACACTTGGCCTCCGGTGCCAACACAGCTGATATCTTTACTAAGGCGCCTGCGCCTAAAGATCATCAGCGGCACTAAGTACAGCTTGGTCTAGTTCCTGTAGCTTCTCAATTGCTAGGACCCTGATTGTCTACTTCTAATATTATCTTGACTGGCCTTGTGGCTCTTGTTCCAGTGGCTGGACTAGTAGTGCCACCCAGAGCTGCATGTCTCTTGCCAGGCACTGCCCCTCATCTAGCCTAGGGGGTGTGTCAAACATATATGTATATGTTATTATAGGCTAGATAGGTGTGTACTCTTAGCGAGTACAACTCCTCAGCACAAAACCACCATGTTTCTCTCATTCTAGTCAATCCGTTACTCTGAGATTTTGCATGTCCAGCCGCGCTGGAATGCGTCGGGCACGTGCGTGGGTTACCAAAATGTTTGTGTGCAATCATCCTGCACTCGACAACTTGGTTGCAAAGTGAACATGGGATCGCACTAAGTCGCATGCCGAGAACACTTGGCAGCCCTTTGCGACTGACTGACTCCATCAAGCCTGATCTCCAGGCTGTAGAACGGTAGGATCAGATCAGAGCCCGGGATCAGAGTGAGCTGATCCTGATCCCGTACCCCATGAATACGCTCGAAGTTTGACCTTCCTCATCTCCCGAACTGCTGAAAAGCAGCCTACATGAAACAATTCTTGCAACCAAGAGACTCTAATTCTCAAACATGATGCTCAGATCAGAGTCGAGCTGGGAATTGACTGAAGAGAATTTGAGCTTGCTAAAAGAGTAAGACAATTTGGATCACAAACAAGCAAAATGGCGAAAATCAAGACTGGGTGGGTTGTGGTAAAACCTAATTAGCCTTCTACACGCTAATGGTCTTCCGACCTTTTTTCCCGCCGCCCAGAGAGGCTCGCATGAGGGAATGCCGTCAGTTAGGTTGGTGATGCTCTGACGACGAACTAACATGCCTTACAAACACGGGTCGGATTGCAATGCCATGTCAACAAAGAGCAAGACCTCACGGAAGACCTTTGGCAACAGCAGAGAGGGAGAGATGCAGGGAGAGCAGCACCGGATGGTCCCTAAGGACTGAGGTGATGGCAGCAGAGGCATCCCGGAGAGAGGACGAGAAGGCAGCATGCATGCTCCTGGTGTGAGCAGGGAGGGGGATAGAGGGTGGCAGGGAGTAGGAAGTTGGGGATAGAGGGACGTCTGTGAAACGAGAGAGAAATGCAACAAGAATGTGCATAGGCATACCCTTTCACTATTGCCCCTTACAACACGGCTACCCTTCTCAGCCGTCTCACTACTGTCCCCTCCCTCTGCCCTCACCCTCCGACTACCTTAACCCACGATCCCCTCAATACATCTGCCTTCCACAATCACTCCCCTCCACACCCATCCCCTCCACACCCATCCCCTCCACACCCATCCCCTCCACACCTTATCTCTTCGGCAAATCCCTCCTCCATAGCAAGCTGGAGCTCCTCCCCCGCTAAATGCCAACGGAATGCCGCCCGGGCTGCCCGTCCCTTGGCATCTGACGTGGCATCTCCATACGCGTAATCAGAGAGCTTGCTCCCACTGATGCTATCCTCCACTCCATAATCCCCTCCTCCCCCTGCTGCTGCTGCTGCTTCTGTGGCACCAAGAGAGGTGACTCTGTGGATGGTGGTGCTGACAGCGGTGGCGAAGCGGAGGGATATGGAGAGGATGGAGGACAGCTTCTGCAGAAGGGTGGCATGCGATGGAAGGAGACAGGTGGGGTGGGGGGGGAGGGGGAAGAGGCGTGGTCGAAGCCATCTCGGAAATGAGTGGGTGGGGATGTTTTTCGTAGAATAGAGAATGGCTCTGTGTGGCCATAAAAACACTGGTCACAGGAACACAACGCAGAGGGGAAGAACATGGATGAAGAATGCACAGAGCAGGGGGGCGGCAGGATAGAGTGCATCGCAAAGAGTGCATCGCAAAGAGTGCACTGTCATGAAAGAGTGCCAAACGGTGGAAACCCCTTGCAGGAATAAGGTACTGTATGAGATTGAATGAAGAAAGAGGGGATTAGAAAGTGGTCAGGAGGCTGCCCGGGGACTAAGCCAGCACCCACCACTCACTTCTTGAATGTGTGGGCAGGAACCTAGAAGACCCTCCGAGAGACACGTGTCAACGAACAATTGGTGCTCCGACACAAGCTGTATGAAGGGAAGTAGGGAATGAGAAATAGTGGTGGCGAAAGGACAAAATGGAATGGGGAACTACTGATGCAGCAGCGCAAGCCAGAATGGGAGAGAGGAATCAATTTCAGGCGCATGTTCCCATGTTGGCAGGCAAACGCCTCTTTTGTCGGAAATACCATGGAGCGAAGGGGACGGAATGGTGCTGCCGGCAAAACCATGGAGCTGGAAGTTTATACGACTTTCAACAATCTAAATCAAAAATAAGGAAAGAAAGAAAGAAAAAAAGAAATCTTCGGCAGGAGCTGGAGTTGTGCAAGGGATCATGGTGAGGGGAGGAAAGGAGTGGCGCAGAAGAGAGGGACCTGATGGAAGGAGTTTGCCTTAGTCAGTCTGGCCGTCATCAGGTCGAAGCTCGGGCTCACCACCTGTGGTGGTGTCGTGTTGGGAAACGGGGTTTGGGGGCGAAGGGTGGGGGGATCATGGCAACCCAAAAAACAAAACGGGCATTGTACATGAAATAACATTGAAATGATTGAGTGACTCCAAAGTGAATTTAAGGTGAAGGCAGAGATAAAGACTTGGGTGAGAAACCAAGTAGAGAGGGGAACGGATGGTATGAGGTAAAAAGCACCGAGGAACAAGATGAGGAAACTGTCCTTGTTTCAGGCAAGATCGGAGAAAGGCAATGTGTGTTGCACACAGGCTGGCCGGCCGCTGGGGTACTCATTGCACGGTGATTCATGCATACATGCATGCTGCAAGCAGCGGAATTGAATGGTGGTGTATATACCGCATATGTGACATGGTCGAGGATGGCAGTGGCAGCACATGCCATGTGATTAGATGGAGCCACGAGAGGACGTGTTACAAGACATGGAGACACCTACCGCATGTGCAACATGGTCGAGGATGGCAGTGGCAGCACATGCCATGTGATTAGATGGAGCCACGAGAGGACGTGTTACAAGACATGGAGACACCTACCGCATGTGCAACATGGTCGAGGATGGCAGTGGCAGCACATGCCATGCGGTGCCTGAGCCAGTGCATGCGCTGCAGCAGTGGGCCCTCCACCTTCAATCCCCGTGACAGCTGATCAGCAGAGAGAGAGAGGATTAACAGCAACAGAGAGAGTGTGGAGTGAGGGGGGGAGAGGGGGATGTTGTGGGGAAGAACAATGGTATTGTTTATCCCTGTTGTCACTACTGCACTGTCATCATTGTTATCACATGCAGCAGTGCAGTGCAGTGGCACCCAGGCCAGCGCCACCCTTCCCGCAGTGCAGTGGCACCCAGGCCAGCGCCACCCTGCCCGCAGTGCAGTAACACCCAAGCCAGGGCCACCCTGCCCGCAGTGCAGTGGCACCCAGGCCAGCGCCACCCTTCCCGCAGTGCAGTGGCACCCAGGCCAGCGCCACCCTGCCCGCAGTGCAGTAACACCCAAGCCAGGGCCACCCTGCCCGCAGTGCAGTGGCACCCAAGCCAGCGCCACCCTACCTGCAGTGCCGACCATGCGAGGCCGAGGTGCAGGTGGGTTCGCTTGGCAGCGAGCAGAAAGCGGAAGACGCGGTTGTAGGCGAGGAGAGATGCGGGCGGCACAACAACGGATATCGGCCAGGGAGCCTGCAGCAATGGTGAGGGCACGGAGGAAGGTAGGGAAGAGGTAGGAAAAGACATGGAAGGACACGGCGAGAGAAATCAGACACAAAACCACGGAGAGAGAAAAGAAAAAACAAACAAACAGCACAGTGCGCATCTCCCACTCTCTGCTCGCAGCCCTCCTACGCCTCAACCTTCCTTCCTTAACCCCCCAGCTGCAGACTCCCTGGCCGATATCCCCCACTGCACCCCCCACTGTATCCCCCACTGTATCCCCCACTGCACCCCCCACTGTATCCCCCACTGTATCCCCCACTGCACCCCCCACTGTATCCCCCACTGTATCCCCCACTGTACCCCAGCATGCACACCTTGTAGTCGAGGTAAATGGCCTCCCATGTGCTCGGCCCTGCTGCTCCCCTCCCTTCACGCCCTCTCCCTCCTCCTCCCTCTATCGCCAGCACCGGAGTGGCACAGGGCACAGGCGACCAGGAGGACACAGCAGTGGAGGCTGATGGGCGAGCAGGGGTGCTTTGGGGAGGCAGCGAGAGAGGGTTGGTGGAAGGCAGAGACAAAGGGTTGCTGTTGCCATCATCACCAAGACCATCGGCATCACCACCCGCGTGGCCATCGTCAGCATCTGGCTGCATAAGATCCTCGAACCCCGCATCATACTCCTGCAGGCTGCTCAACAGCTCTGCGCCGTCCAGGCTCTCCCGCGATTGCTGCAGCTGTGACGGTACCACCAGCTGTGACTGTACAGGTTGCGACTGTGTAAAGGGTGACTGTAGCGGCTGTTGCTGGGGGGTGGGTCGCTGCGGAGTGAGGAAGCTGAGAGATGCGCGTGCTACCTGGGAGGGACTCGGCACGTCCATGGGGACCTGGTTTGGGGGCCAAGGGAAGAGAGGTGAGTCCCTTGGCTGAGGGATGCAGCTGTTTGCTGCCTGCGAGGGACTGGCTGGATGCATGGGGGCCTGGTCGGGGGAGCCAAGGGAAGGGAGACGAGAGGTGTTAGAAGCGAGGGATGAAGAGTGGAATGCTTTTAAAGCCCCGAACACATCGTGAGGAAGCTGAGAGAGAGGCGCGTGCTGCCTGGGACGGGCTGAAGCGATGGAAGGAGGGATGCTGATGGGTGAGCAACTGCAGGAGGCTGGCTGCATAACCTCGACAAAAGGCTATTTCTCTAACCGGGCATCTACCCCACCCCTGCGCCCCTGCGCCCCTGTGCCCCTGTGCCCCTGCGCCCCTGTGCCCCAGTGCATTTGTGCCCCTGCGCCCCAGTGACCTTGTGCCCCTGTGCCCTTGTGCCCCGGTGCCCCTGTGCCGCTGTGCCCCTCTTCCCCTGTGCCCCTGCGCCCCTGCGCCCCTGTGCCCCTGTGCCCCTGTGCCCCTGCACCCTGTGCCCCTGCACCCTGTGCCCCCTGTGCCCCTGCGCCCCAGTGACCTTGTGCCCCTGTGCCCCTGTGCCCCTGTGCCCCTGTGCCCCTGTGCCCCTGTGCCCCTGTGCCCCTGTGCCCCTGTGCCCCTGTGCCCCTGCACCCTGTGCCCCCTGTGCCCCTGCGCCCCAGTGACCTTGTGCCCCTGTGCCCCTGTGCCCCTGTGCCCCTGTGCCCCTGTGCCCCTGTGCCCCTGTGCCCCTGCACCCTGTGCCCCCTGTGCCCCTGCGCCCCAGTGACCTTGTGCCCCTGTGCCCCTGTGCCCCTGTGCCCCTGTGCCCCTGTGCCCCTGTGCCCCTGTGCCCCTGTGCCCCTGCACCCTGTGCCCCCTGTGCCCCTGCGCCCCAGTGACCTTGTGCCCCTGTGCCCCTGTGCCCCTGTGCCCCTGTGCCCCTGTGCCCCTGTGCCCCTGTGCCCCTGTGCCCCTGTGCCCCTGTGCCCCTGTGCCCCTGTGCCCCTGTGCCCCTGTGCCCCTGTGCCCCTGTGCCCCTGTGCCCCTGTGCCCCTGTGCCCCTGTGCCCCTGTGCCCCTGTGCCCCTGTGCCCCTGTGCCCCTGTGCCCCTGTGCCCCTGTGCCCCTGTGCCCCTGTGCCCCTGTGCCCCTGTGCCCCTGTGCCCCTGTGCCCCTGTGCCCCTGTGCCCCTGTGCCCCCTGTGCCCCTGTGCCCCTGTGCCCCTGTGCCCCTGTGCCCCTGTGCCCCTGTGCCCCTGTGCCCCTGTGCCCCTGTGCCCCTGTGCCCCTGTGCCCCTGTGCCCCTGTGCCCCTGTGCCCCTGTGCCCCTGCACCCTGTGCCCCTGTGCCCCTGCGCCCCTGCGCCCCTGTGCCACTGTGCCCCTGTGCCCCAGTGCCCTGGTGCCCCTGTAACTCTCCCTCCCTGCTCACCAGGCGAGCAGACAGGCGTTCGCAGTTGGGGTCAGTGGCTGCAGTGGAGGAGCGGAGCGAGGCGCCTAGAGATATCTGGAGGGAGGAGAGCAAAGGGGCGCAGAGGAAGGAGGTGAATATGGAGAAATGAAGGTGCCACTGGCTGCAACGCGAAGCGCAGAGAGGCATGGGTCGGGAGATCTGGAGGGGAGTAGGGAGGGACGAGGGATTTGAAGGAAATAGCTTGGAAGAGAAAAGATTGATTGAGTAGGGAGCCAAGAGGCTCTTTTGTACAAAACAAGGAGCAAGGAAGAGTTGGAAAGGAAGCTCTCCTATTGGCCATAAAGTGGACCAATGGGAGAGGTTGCTTGTAGGGCAAGCAACCACAAAGTGTGGTGCTCTCTGATTGGCCACAATGTGGACTAATGAGAGAGATTGCTTGGAAGGCAAGCAACCACAAAGTGTGGTGCTTGGTGATTGGTTGGTTCCTAGGACCAAGGACCATTTGGTTGGAATAGTGCCAACCAAATGTCTAGGACCAAATCCAATCTTGACCAACCCAAATGTGGGGTTGGTCAACCCAACCAACAACCCCCCAATATTTATAATGACTACACCTCCTAATCTAGGCATGCATGTTGTATAGATATATATTTTACAACACAACCCCCCAACATGCACAAGACTAGAGGGCTTGAATCAGGAGGTGGACGAGGGAACAGGGGGAGCGAGTCCAAGAAGGCGAAGGAGGGATGAGTGGGCTGCGTGGGGGAGGGCTTTGGTGAAGATGTCGGCAGGATTGGCAGCAGAGTCAATCTTGCCCAGTTGGAGGTGGCCACCCTGCACAAGCTCGCGAATGAAGTAGTGGCGAAGCTCAATGTGCTTGGAGCGCCCGTGGAACACGGCATCTTTCGTGAGGTGGATGGTGCTGGCGTTGTCGCACCAGATGGTGGGACAGCGCTGAGGGGCACCAAGCTCCTCAAGAAGGAAGGAGAGCCAGCGGGCCTCCTGCGCAGCCATGGTAGCGGCATACAGCTCCGCTTCGCAAGAGGAGAGGGCAATGGAGGAGGAGCGGGTGGAGCGCCAGCTGATGAGGCCACTGCCAAGAGAGAAGCCATAGCCCTGAGAGGAGTGGCGGTCAGGCCTAGAGTCAGCCCAGGAGGAATCAGAGTAGCCAGTGAGGAGGGGAGGGGAGGGGCCGCCAAGGGTAAGGACGTAGTCCTTGGTCCCCCGAAGGTAGCGGAGGACACGCTTTGCCGCTTGCCAGTGGGCGGCATCATGCTTGCCGGTACCAACGAAGCGGGCCAAAACGCTGATGGGTTATGCCAGGTCAGGGCGGGTGGAGACCATGGCATACATGAGAGAGCCGATGAGCTCAGCGTAGGGGTGGGAGGAGGAGGAGGGGGAGGTGAGGGGAGTGAAGTGGTGCCCAACAGGAAGAGGGGTGACCTGAGGGGTGCCTCGAGCCATGTCGAACCGCTCCAGGACCTGCTGCAGGTAGTGGCCCTGGGAGAGGGAGATGGTGCGAGCAGCACGGTCGCGGGTAATCTCCATGCCGAGATAGTGCTGCAGCTCCCCTAGATCCTTACACTTGAGCCGGCCGCCAAGCTCACGCTTGACGCGCTCGAGCTCGGCGGAGTCGGCAGTGATGAGGATCATATCGTCGACATAGACGAGGATGTAGAAGGGGGAGGGGGAGGTGCGGAGGAAGAGGCTGGGGTCGGCGCGGGAGGTGCTGAAGCCAAGCTCGGCGAGGGTGGCAGCAAGCTTGGCATGCCACTCCCTTGGTGCCTGCTTGAGCCCATAGATTGGTCGACACAGCTGCCAGACAGAGTCGGAAGGAAAGGGGAGGTGGAAGCCTGCAGGACGCTCCATGTAAATGAGCTCGCGCAAGACCCCTTGGAGGAATGCGTTGGAGACGTCCATGGAGTGAATCTCCATGTTGAGGCGAGCTGCGAGGTCGAGGACTGCGCGAATGGTAGCGGGCTTGGCGGTGGGAGAGAAGGCGTCGAAGAAGTCGACAGCGTAGCGCTGGGTGAAGCCCTTGGCGACGTAGCGGGCCTTGTAGACCGGCGGCTCGCCAGGAAGCTGCTTCACCCGAAACACCCACTTCCCTTTGACCACGTTCGTGGTAGAGGGAGGGCGGGGCACATCCACAAAGGAGGAGTTGGCAATAAACGCCTCCAACTCCTTGAGGATGGTCGCGAGCCAGAGGTGAGCGTCAGGGCACGCCATGGCCTCCTCGTACGTGGCGGGGACGAAGATGGTGGGGGCGGAGGAGAAGGCGAAGACTGGTGTGCCGCTGAGGTCAGGGGAGATGGGTAGGAGGGCTGGATCATGTAGGTGGAGGTTGAGGAACTCCTCATGGGAGTCCTCGAGGAGGGAGGAGTGGAAAATGAATGGGAGGACTGCAGCTGCTGCGGCTGCTGCTGCTGAGGATGCATCTGCTGCAGCTGCTGCTGAGGCGGCTGCTACTGCTGCATCTGCTGCCGCCGCTGCTGCTGCTGCGGGTGAAGGCGAGGAGGAGCGACGGCTGCTGCTGGTGCTGCTGCGGTGGGTGGAACTGCTGCTGCAGCTGTTGCTGCTGCTGTTGGGACTGCTGTACTGGAGCTCGATGGCAGGGTTGGGCTAGTGTTTTGTTGTAAGACTGTCTGTAAAAGGAGGTCCATGAGAGGGGAGAGAGGAGGCAAGGTAGAGGAAGAGAGGATAACAGGAGGCGGGGCACCTAGGACTGCGTCACGCGACCTGGTGTGGGGATACCGGGTGAGGATGGAGCGGGTGGGACGCAGGGGGGGAGGGGGTCGCGGGGGAGAGGGGGGAGGAGGGGAGGGGGGAGGATGGGAGGGAGCGGAGGGGGAGGAGTGGGACGGGGAGGCGGGGGGAAAAAAAGGGTCAGGGTCAAATATGTCACCAGAGGAGGGGGGAGCACTAGGGACCGAGGCAGCGGGGAATGGAGGAGGTGGAGCGGGGGGGAGGATGGGAGGGGGAGGGAGAAGAGGGGGTGGGATAGTGTCGGACCACGTGAGGGGCCTGGGAGCAGGGGCGAGAGGGTCAGTGGGGGGAGGAGTGGAATAGTAGGGTGTGGACTCATCAAAGACTACATCCCGACTGCGGAGGAAATGACCTGAGGGGGGGTGAAGGAAGAGGTAGTCCGGGGAGGAGGGATTATGACCAAGGAAGATGCAGGGGAGGGTACGGGAGGCGAGCTTTCCCATGGTGCGGGGGCGGTCCGCAGGGTGAATGAGGACATACGCCCTGGAGCCCCACACACGGAGGGAGGAGACGTCAGGCTTGGCCGACGTCCAGAGCTCGGTGGGAGTGGTGGAGGGAAGGATAGGGTGGGGGTATAGGTTAGTAAGGAGGGTGGCGTGAAGGAGGGCATAGCCCCACAGAGAAGGGGGGCAAGAGGCATGGACGAGGAGACACAGAGCAATCTTGGTGATCTCCCGAACACGGCTCTCGGCCACACCATTCTGCTGGGGGGAGTGGGGGAGGGTGTGAGTCTGGCAAATGCCATGAAGCTCACAGTAGGAGGCTACCTGTCGATTAAGGAATTCGCCACCGCCATCAGAGTGAAGGCGGCGCACAGGGCGGCCAAAGTGGGTGCTCGCCTGCTTGAGCCAGGCGATGATCGCAGCCGGAGCGTCACCCTTCGAGCGAAGAAGGGAGACAGACGAATATCGGCTGTGATCATCGACCAGAACAAGCATGTAGCGATGGCCCTGGCGGGAAGGGGAGGGGTTGGGGCCCCAGAGGTCCATGTGAACAAGATCAAGCGGCTGAGCAGCAGCGGAGGGGGAACTCCGATGCGGCAGCTGCTTGAGCTTGCTCTGGACACAGACGGAGCAAGGAGGGGCAAGGGAGGGAGGGAGGGGAGGGAGGGTGAGGGGAAGACCTCGAAGGAGACCTGAGGAGACGGTCGAGCGGAGGGTGGCAAAGTTGGGGTGACCAAGCCTGTGGTGGAGGAGGACGGTGGGATGGGAGAGGGATCGACAGGAGCAGGTTGGGTCAGGCGGGAGGGGGGGAATGGTTGGGTTAGAAGGAGGGAGAGGAGGGGGAGGGATGTGAGGTGGGGGGAGGGAGCGGGAGACTGCCTGGGCAGAGGGAAGACGAGGAACTCGAAGGGTATATAGGCGGGAGCGAGGACAAAAGGGAATACGGGAGAGGAGGCGACCTGTGGGATGGTATAGGAGGCAGTGATTAGCGCGACTTGGGAAGACGGTGGTGGTACCAGCCTGCTGAAGGGATCGGTGGGAGAGGAGGTTAGTACGGAGGGAGGGGATGTGTAAACCAGTGACGGCACCTGAGGGGAAGAGGGGACAGGGGAGGGTAGAGGTGTGGCGACAGGGAATAAAGAAGCTGGAATCGGCACCAAGGAGGGAGGTGGGGGCTGGGAGGGGGTGAAGGGTACCAGCATCACGAAGGACGGACTCGGAGGCTCCACTGTCAAGGACAAAGTCCAGCGTGGTGGAGGAGGGAGGATGTGGGGGAGGAGGTGGGACGGAGTACTGAATCACATTCTCATTAATAGCAGCCGAATACATAGAAGGGGCGGGGGTTCCAGCCTGACTAACCATGCCAACAAAACCAGAGGAGGGGAAAGGAGTCACACTGCCTGTGGCTGAGGGCGCGGGAGACGCACTCGAAAGGTGAGCTGCGGAAGCGGCGGTGCCGGCGGTCCAAGTGGGGTAGAGGTGGGAGGAGGAAGTGGGAGCAAGCTCGCGCTTGAGGGTGGGAGGAATGGTGGCGAGGAGGACGGTGAGCGCGCGCCGGTCAGCGACACGCCAGGCGGCGAGGTCAGTGATGTATGCGCGCTCGCGCCTGACGTACTCCGCGAGCTCCGCCTGATACGTGTTGTAGGCGGCAGTGGCGGCGTCATGCTCGGCGCGGGAAGCCTCGAAGAGCAGCTGCTGGCGGACGTGGTCGGTGAGGCCGGCACGGTAGGTGCGAATGGCGGTCTCGGAGCTCTGAGGGTCGTTGACATCAGGGGCGAAGGTTGGAGGATCGCCAGGGCTGACGGGAGCATCGCCAGGAGGAGGAGGTGCACGGCCCGCGAGAGCAGTCGGCTGGGCAGGCTGAAGACCGCGCTCCTCGAGATGGACAACGGCTTTCAGATTGTAGCCGTTGACCGTCACCGAGGAGAGAAGCACCGTGACGGTTTGAGCATAGGAATGCCAATTGACCGCGGTGTTGTCGGGCAGCAGCTCAAGAGCGTCGACGGAGGAGGAGAAGGGGGAGGGAGGAGAAGGATAGGTGCGCGGAGCGCAGCTCTTAAGTCGCCGAAGGCCGCGCGACGCGCGACGAGCTGCGCGACACGCTCCAAGGAGGGATGCGGCGACGGACGGCCGCGCGCGGTTGGCGGAAGCGACGACGGACAGCCGCACGCGACGGCGGCGAAATCGGCGACGGCTGCGGCGGCGAGCACGTTCGCGATGGACGGATTCGTCGGCGGGTGCACGCGAGTGCCGCGACGAACAGGTGCGTGGTGTGAGAGCGCGACGAACGGGTGCGCGCGGTGGCGGAGGGAGGACGCGGCGACGAAACGCGCGAGGAGGAAAAGGGCGTCGAAAGACGCGAGGGGAGGTGCGCAACGGAAGGGAGAGCGGGCGCGATAGGAGGCGCGCGACGGGAGAGAGAGTGTGCGCGATGGGAGATCGCGTCGGGAGAGGGCCCACGGACGGCGCGCGAAATAGCCTAAGAAGGGCTAGGCTTTGATGACGAGGAGGGACGGCATAGGGCCGTGCTAGTTAGGATCGACTAGAGGTGGCGTGAGCCATTGTGGCTCTGAATACCATGAAGGAAATAGCTTGGAAGAGAAAAGATTGATTGAGTAGGGAGCCAAGAGGCTCTTTTGTACAAAACAAGGAGCAAGGAAGAGTTGGAAAGGAAGCTCTCCTATTGGCCATAAAGTGGACCAATGGGAGAGGTTGCTTGTAGGGCAAGCAACCACAAAGTGTGGTGCTCTCTGATTGGCCACAATGTGGACTAATGAGAGAGATTGCTTGGAAGGCAAGCAACCACAAAGTGTGGTGCTTGGTGATTGGTTGGTTCCTAGGACCAAGGACCATTTGGTTGGAATAGTGCCAACCAAATGTCTAGGACCAAATCCAATCTTGACCAACCCAAATGTGGGGTTGGTCAACCCAACCAACAACCCCCCAATATTTATAATGACTACACCT